>MJUU01015199.1:15170-36010 GCA_002080025.1 Modiolus philippinarum | reverse complement strand
GGTAAGTGTAACCTACGTTCACAAAATTCTAATTTGTGAACCAAATTAGATAATTTGAAGAGCAAATAAAGTTACAACACACACACCTTAAGCAATAATTAAAAAAATGGTGTAAATATCAAAGCATGTCGACAAAGAGTAGGAAATGGAATGAGGGACCAAAGTTTGAAAGACCAAACTCAGTCGACTTATGTACTCTCCAAATCCAAGTCTCCTGAACGGAAACAAGGATGTACAGTTCGATATTTCAGGTGGCACCGTGATGGTTCATTTTCATTTTTCCAGTTCACAATGGTTCCGATGTTACTACTTAGGCTTGCACAATTATAAAGAGTTCTAGGTGGAAAAAACAGGTCAAACAACCTACAAAGTATGGGAGGAGTGGATCTATCAAATTAATACCTAAATAAATACTCCTCGTATATCAGTATTCAGAGTCATTGGTGAAAATAACTTTTTTGCACTGTATTGACATAGAAGTAGAGATCGCGCGTGATTATCTAAAAAGAAATTGTTGAAAAGAATCGTGAAGATTTTTCTGATTCTCAGTTTTGTTCAAGGTTTGGACAGCAAGAGTTAAGAGAAGCAATTGCAACATCTCTAATAAAATTAAAAAAAGAGTGGTGACAAAGAAATTGTAAACAAAGGCATAAATCATAGGACTATTAATTTGGAAACGCAAGGAACGATTGGTTATAAACTTAAAGGCTACTTTCAATGGTTTACTTAAAATATTATTTAATTGTACTGTTTGTAAACTGCAACTATGTTGTTCAACAACTGTTTTTTTTTTTTTTTTTTTTTTTTTTTTTGCATGAATATGTTGAGATCAGAAAGTATGTTGAAACTAATTGTAAATTTAAAAGTTGCAAATATACGGAGTAATCCCCCCCCCAAAAAAAACGATAGTCACAAAAAGCGAACTTATGGGTACAAATTAAAAAGTGATGGTATATATATATATATATCAAAACCCATTAAGTTTAGAACACCATATTCAGTGAAGTGGTGTCTTATAGCACTAATTCGTGACGCCTTGACCTCTTCCCTACATCCTGTTTGCTAATTCTTTGAATTTAAACTATAAACCCACATGTTTGTCAAAAGATTTCTTGGCTGGTATCAGAAGGAAGGATTTTAAATTTGTTCATTAGTTGGAAAAGATGTGTTGTATTGTGCAAGTCTTTTCGGTATGTCACTCAACATCCTATTTGCTAATTTTATAATTAATCTCATGCTAATAAATGATACAGGAATAAAAGAGTTTTGGGAAGAGTTTATCCTTGCGTAAGGCGGCCGACTCCCTCACAAACTGAAAAAAAACGTCAAAATATAACTATACTGTATTAGAAATTGTAGGAAAGTGCCTTTACAAAGACTGTTAATTTCATCCTGTTATAGGTAATTAAATGTTGTAAATATTCTATAATACATTGTATTGATTGTTTTTATTTTGTAAGGCCTTAATATGTTTGGCCTAGTTATGTAACTTGTTTACAATAAACAAGGGTCAAGGTTATTACACCTTAGAACATGTGGAATACAGATTTTAACACATAGATTTTTCTAGAGGTTTTCCTTACATAATCACCGCCGTGCGCGGTCCCGGCTAATGAATAGGCCCGCAGCATCCTCTGAGCTTGGAGTATGAGTCTTCCTAACAGGGGACCCCGAGGGAACCCCGGGATATAGAAATAGGACCTAGTATCTCCGGCTTGCGGGGTGTGACCCCTCCTAAACGGAGGCTGACCCCGAGGGTCCCGGGATATAGAAATAGGACCCATACCGTGGTTGTGCGGGATTAATAAATACACAACCCATCTTTCGGATGGGATGTAAACTCAGGTCCACGTGTTGGAAGAAATGCCACGCTTCCTGCACGTTAAAGAACCCTTGTAGCAAGCTCTTTTTGGGGTGGTCCGTAGGTGATCGGCTACAAGGCTAAATTCCCCGCCCTTGATGATTTCACCCTACTTTTCCAGTGGCAGTCAGAATTTCCCGTCCCATGGCCCTTTCCATACCCCATAGTGATTATTTATTAACAAACTTGTTCTCGTCTCGATATAGCTGAAATATTGCTGAGTAGACGTTAAACAATATTCAATCAATCAATCTTACATAATCATTCCAGTCATGTGATTGTCAGTTGATTAGAATGTTCTAGTTATATCTTGTGGATAGATTTTTCTAGAAATAATAAATGTATTTATATGAGGTAGCTGAAAAGGGTTAAGTCAATCAGTTTAATAAGTTTATACAGGATTAATTAGTTTATACAGGATTATCACGCACATCTTTCGTATTGGAAATCGACATCAATTATTGTGAATCTATTATCAACTATTTAGTGAGGATTATAAGGAATATTCTATTGGACATTTATTGGTGGAATTAAGTGAACTATTCGTTTGGATTATTACTTGGACTTCATTATTGTCAGATAAGTTATATATTGTATTTAATTTGTAGAATAATTAAAAATAATTATTTTTCGTCTGATTAAAAGTCAATTTGAGCCAATTTTGTTTTTCATTATTGCTGGCAATTCATTGGTCATTTCTACCACATAACAGAAATTGGGGGCTATCGTCCGGGATCTTCGAAATTGTTTTAAAAAGAATAAATAAAAAATTATTATATTTTTGTTTAATAGAAAATTTTTAAAAGTCAGCAATAATTTTTTACAAGATGTCATTTGATCCAGAACTTCATGTCTACGTGTCAGGTGGAGAATTTTGAGAAGCTAAAAAAAGGATGAGTTGATTTTTTTGGGAAAACATTTGAAATTACACATTAAATCTGGAATGAGAAAATTTGAAATTCAAAATGTGATTGCAAATTATTTGGTTGAAGAAGATTATTTTGATAAATCTGTTTTGGAGACTTTTGGCACTCAAACAACTGATTTGGAAATTAAAAAATTAGAAATTCAGAAAGAATTAGAAATTAGAAAATTAGAATTAGAAAGAGAGCAAAGAAAATTAGAATTAGAAAGAGAAGAAAAGGAAAGAGAAAGAGAAGAAAGAAAATTAAAATTACAAATTGAACAACAGGAAAAAGAAAAAGAAAGAGAGCTTAATTTTCAATTAGAAATGAAAAAAATGGAATTAGCTGAAAAGAATCAGCACCTTTCTCAGAGTTCTCAGACATTTGATGTTGCTAAAAACATCAGGTTGGTTCCTCCTTTTCAAGAAAAGGATGTTGACAAATATTTTCTGCATTTTGAGAAAATAGCTGAAAATCTAAAGTGGCCGAAACATAACTGGTCAATGTTATTACAGAGTGTGTTAATTGGTAAAGCCAGGGAAATTTACACTCAGTTGTCAGTAGAACAGGCTTCAGATTATGACACTGTAAAAGAGTTAATTCTTAAAGCCTATGAACTGGTCCCTGAAGCTTATCAGCAAAAATTTAGGAATTTAGAAAAACAGAGTGACCAAACCTATGTAGAGTTTGCTAGAACTAAAAGCCATCCTAGAAAGTGCGCCAGTTTTAGCAACACCTAATTTTGATTGTCAATTTAAATTAGCAGTAGATGCTAGTGATGTTGCTGCTGGCGGTGTTTTGTTACAAGAAGGTAAAGATGGTATAGACCATCCTATTTGTTATTTTTCTAGAAAATTTAATAAATACCAGAGAAATTACTCCACAATTGAAAAAGAATGTTTGTCTCTGATTTTGGCTTTACAACATTTTGAAATTTATGTTACAGTTTCAATTCAGCCTATCATTGTATATACTGATCACAACCCTCTTAAATTTATTCATAAAATGAAAGATAAAAATCAAAGACTTTTGAGGTGGACAATCTAGACATAAGACATATCAAAGGAAAAGATAATGTGATTGCAGACGCATTGTCAAGAGTTTGATAAATTTCGTAACACCTCATTGTTTATTTTCAATGTTTTTCATTGCATTCAAACATTTTCTTTTGGGGGGAGGTGATATAGGTAATTAAATGTTGTAAATATTCTATAATACATTGTATTGATTGTTTTTATTTTGTAAGGCCTTAATATAATGTAATTTGTTTGGCCTAGTTATGTAACTTGTTTACAATAAACAAGGGTTAAGGTTATTACACCTTAGAACATGTGGAATATTCTAGAATTTAAATACAGATTTTAACACATAGATTTTTCTAGAGGTTTTCCTTACATAATCATTCTAGTCATGTGATTGTCAGTTGATTAGAATGTTCTAGTTATATCTTGTGGATAGATTTTCTAGAAATAATAAATGTATTTATATGAGGTAGCTGAAAAAGATTAAGTCAATCAGTTTAATAAGTTTATACAGGATTATCACGCACATCTTTCGTATTGGAAATCGACATCAATTATTGTGAATCTATTATCAACTATTTAGTGAGGATTATAAGGAATATTCTATTGGACATTTATTGGTGGAATTAAGTGAACTATTCCTTTGAATTATTACTTGGACTTCATTATTGTCAGATAAGTTATATATTGTATTTGAGCCAATTTTGTTTTTCATTATTGCTGGCAATTCATTGGTCATTTCTACCACATAACAATCCTGATAGTGCTGAACAGAGTTTACATTGCCCCGTGGTATCATCTCTTCTGAATTACTTGATGCAAAGGAATGTTGTATAGAGGGTCCTGTACAATAATTGTTCATTTGGTTCGTATTCGATGAAAATCGTTCCCTCCAGCACGGAAAATATAGTTCAACTATGTGTGAAAAACATTTCAATCTTATGCTACTTGCCGCACATCGCCATTTGTGTCTGTATCTGATATTACCAAGACGATGTTGCTACCTTCACCTCACCATTTTCATTAAAAAGATATGTTTCTTAGGTAATAACTTCTATTGGTTTCAGGTGGAGGTATTTTGAAGAGCATCTGCATGACCGACTCTTGATTAAATTACATTTTGCGTTCAAGCCAAGATCTGAGAAACTAGGGCATACTGACGATTCCGCAACGGAAGAATTGGTGCGCCATAAAACTGGTTTAACCAACAGTCGCGCCAAAAAAACTGGTTTTACCCACCTCTTGTTTTGAAATTCCTACACTAAGTTAGGACCATTGTCTTTGACAATTTTTCCGGCGTTTTTTTTATAACCTTCTTTATCTTTTTGGTCTTTAAATTTCGGCCCTTGACAATACTGTTCGGTAGGTTTGTTATCGCCCTCATTTTCAAATTCTCATTTACTTCCTGCAGAATGTGCAGAACATTTTATAATGGGGTTTTCTCATATTCAAAATAAAACAGTTCCTTACTATCGGTTCAAACAATGGGTAAAGATAGTCTTCATATAGTGCAGTTTTAATTGTGAAGTTACAAATTACATGTATTTTAATGTGCTTTAGAATTTGTCTGATTTCTCACGGTTTCACATTTGAATGATGCAATGTCTCTTACCGTGTTAATAGAAGGGTAGCTCAAGGTTAAAGAAAAAGTTATGTTTTAGGATGAAACGAACGGAAACGATCGCAGTATTACTAGAGCTTGTATGCCGACAAGGTCAGATATTCAAGAGAAAAGAACATTTTCGGGTAAAACAGATGAGGTTCGGGCTGAATTCATCAGATACTATGAAAATATCGCCAATTTGAATGGATAAGTTGACGAAAGAAAGCGTCTAGTGTTCTTGACGTTGAGGAGGCAAAATATACGAATATATACTATTAATATTTACGTCTAGATTTGGATAATGTATTTATCGGACATAATTGTATAGTTCAAAGTTTAAATTCTGTTCTTACACAAACTATTATAATAGATATTCCAAGTCAAGCTTAAAATCGCGGCTAACTAATGAGGATGTTTTTTTTTTTTTTTTTTTTTTTTTAAAGAACGAGTAGAACGTCAAAGCAAAAAATGACATTATTGACTTTAATGCAAATATACCGAAGTCCTTAGCAGAAAATCTAGCGGCTGATTTAAAAACGTGTCTTGAAAATGAAAATAAACTTCAGTCTGAAAATATAACAGTGTCAAGGAGACGCATTTTAAAATCAAACTAAAAGCATGAACTGCAGAAAAAAACAAAATACAAGATGACGAGGTTTGAGTAAAATAATTCAAATGAAATCTAAACAATTGAAACGTTTAAGGTCTCAACATTCTTATTATTTGAACAAAAACATTGAACTTGAAACACGTTATATTGAAACTAGAAAATGTAATGAAGAAATAAACTTCAGATACAGGTTTTAAAAAATAAACTTAAGAATCTTCAAAAACAGTATAGTGATAAAAGGAAGGAGAATGAGTACTTACAAAAACAGGAAAACAGCAAACACCTACAATGGCCAGGAACTACAATCACAAGCCACAATCTTCAAGCAAACTGCACCAGAAAAGCAATAATGCAAACAAGAGACAAACATAAATAACGGTAGGAACTCGGGATAGCCGGACTTGGTACTTGCATATATTGATAAATGATAACATTGACAGAGAAATATAGTTATTTGATGAGTAGAATAGGCTTACTCAGAACAAATTCAAGGGTGTGTTTACGAATTACTTAACAGTAACATAATAACTAGTCGTGTTAGTCCGGTGATAGAAACATTACTAAAACTTGCTGGTGTTAAAACCAACAAACTTCCAACTGTAAAAAATATGAATGTACAACGGTTACTGTTATCTCATGCACATTTATCTGACTCTATTGCAAGTGAAGATGAACCTTGTGGCTTATTGAGCGATGAAACAACAAAATTTGGTTAGCAGTTTGAAGGCTTCCATATATCAAATAATAATGGAAAAACCCGGGTACTCGGATTAAGGGATTTAATAACAAAATCACAACTCGTCTTGTCATCATGCGCTCTTATTAATTTCAGTTAGTAAACATATTGCATTAATGATATTGCTGATTTGGATGAGAAAAATTCAGTAAGTATTTAATAAAAATTATACTATTTTAATCAATATGTATTGTTATACAAAATTACAATATTTTAAATGTTCTCATTGAATATATGTATCAAATAACAATATTTATCAGCCACAATAAGTAATTTGAAAAAAAAAGATATTGTGCTACAGAACCTTAATTATCCCTGCTACCTTTATATCCAACGTTTTACTGTTGCATGGAAATTCACTTTGGAAGTTTAAAGATAATGTCTACTGCTGTAAAATAGGGTCAGTAAATCGTGTTCTAATTTCCCTTAAAAATCAAGATCCCGGCACCAGAATCGGTTTTCAGGGGATCCGGATACATAGCTGCAGGGTGCTTCCCCAGTTTGTGGATAGTGGAATGCCCTGTCTATGCGGTGTAGTCAGGTCATATTACGGAAAGTCTGACCGTGAACCATTGTAGCCAAACTGTGTGAAGAAACACCACGCTCCATGTAGTTTGCTAACCCCTTCTATATTGTCTAAATATAGCATAGCTCTAGGAGGGGTAAATAAGACTAAATTCCTGCCCCTTCCCATATTATCCTTTTTCCAGTGGCAATCAAAACTCGTTGTCTCTTTCATCTTTGATTCTCTTAGGTATATTTTTTTTATAATTGATTAACTTGTTCTCGTCCTGATATAACTGAAATATTGCTCCTTAGACGTTAAACTCTTACTAGTCAATCAATCACAATCAAGGGCTCCCATATATAATGTACTAAAACCGTCATCTGACTTTCTCACTTCCGTGACCCATTTCTTTTTACATAAGTTAGAAAACATGTTCTTTAGTTTAATTTATGTGCCATAATTCTTGAAGAATAACACATAGTGCCACATAGGAAAATATAAAAAAAAAAACTGTTGCCTCGTTTGTCTTCCATCTTTCTTTCTTTCTTCTTTTGGATCAAAGTTTCCTTCTCCGTTTGAGAAAAACGACGCTCAATATCCGATATATAACAAATCGCCTTCGTTTTCCCGTCTACGTCGAAAAAGAGTGTCGACTTCATTGGGTTTGTCTGGTTCTTTTTCGCAATCCGACGGTTGGTTTTTCTTCATCAAACGGTTCAATGGCTCTTTAAACGTTGCCAAGTATGAATCGGCCAGTGAAATTCACAATTTCTAAAGGTTCGTAAAATTGTTACATGCAATGTTTTATACTTTAGGAACTCCGAAGCAGTACATTTATAGACGAGAGGCTTTCAAGAGCCTGCATCGCTCTGCTGGGTCATTGCTGATTTTCTTTAATGAAAAAAGAACTAACATTCCTAAAAATGTGTTCCCTTTCCCAGCATCATCTGGAATAACCACTTCAATATCTTAAATATTTTTTTTTTCACAAGCCAGAACACAAGAAAATGTAATATTCCGCCAAATTATAACAAAGGATCAGACCTCACAAGTAAATATCAGTCACTGGAGATCTCTGCCAGATGTGAACATTGTTGCAGAAAATTGTGGAAACAACTAGCTTGCTAGTGTGTACCAAGGGGAAATTCTTTTAACACATTTACAAATAATGTAACGACAATAAACAGCGTAGAACTTGCAGTACTTTACTTCTTGCTGTCATTTTATAACACATTAAGAAAAAGTACAATACATGTAAGTAACAACTGTTCATCATGAAAGAATACATTGATTTTGATTTAAATATGATGTAAATGTGTAGAGACAACATGTGAAAAGCACATTGCAAAAATCTTGTTGGATTTGTTAATATTAATACCTTAGAATTTTTCGGAATTATAAATAGTTATTTTTAAATAACCTGCGAACAAAATTTTTTGTTTTGTAATGTGAGTCCGAAAGTTTTACAGGATATTTGGTCCAATTAAATTGTTACCACTTATTTATTCCTCTTTCTTCTCGTCGCAATGAACTTGCCCTAAGCAGGTCAAAGAAACCATTACAACTAGAGCTTTTCAAACGTAGGATATCAGATCCATATATCTAGATGCGCAATTATCAATAATTTTTCAGAGAGGGCCCATTAAGGGGACATTTGGAGCCCGAAAGGGGTTGGATTATTCCATTATAACTCTTTTGGAAAAAGACATTTAAATGTTTTCACTGGACCTCAAATGTTATCTCTAGCTTCATTGGAAGTTTTTATTTATGAAACATCCAGTTCTTAAGCATTTAAAATTTCAGAATAGTTCCCGGTTGCTATGGAAACCATGCAAAAAAAATTGAAATTCTGAGAAAGCCTTTTTTGCTGCAAGATGAGTTTTGATTTCAGCAAAATGTGTAAACTAATTTATAAGGGGAACCCCTGCCCAATGTTTTTAAAGGTAGTCTCTTAATGCCTTGATATCCGATATGGCAGACTTTTCTGTTTCGTTCTGCGAACAGTTATATCTTTCTTTTTCTTTTTTTTTTTTGCCAATTCCCAATTCCGAGTATTAAGTCGTACTGCTAAATATGAAGTGTAACATGAACATTAAAAAGACCTAAATGACCATATGATTCGCAAATCCTATGATTTTAACATTTTTTTAGCATATTCTAAGGGTTGTCGAAATAAACACATCTGAATGATATTGCCATCGTAATAACCACATCAAGTTAATTTTTACGTGAGTAGGAGTTATCTCCTATTATGCTGCATTTTTTACTACTGTTATCAAAATAGTTTAAACAGTTCTAAGAAAAAGATCTTTAAATATATTTCCAATAGCTATGTTCCTTGCTGGTGGTCATCTTAGATGAGGTATTAACATAAAAACCACCGACTTGATTCGGACGACCCATGTACTTTCATATTTCGACTTCAGCAGCTTGAACAGAAGTAGCTCAAACTCCATGGATGTCTCAAATCTTTTTTAGGTCCCTTTGTTCAAGTTTGAATAGAATTTGACTTAAAAATCTTGAACACCGGTCTAGCTGAAACTGTTAACATTGGTCCTTTTGGAGTCCGGGCAATCAAATAAGACTGTTCAAATTCAATCAAAATTGTTCAAGCAATTTCAGGGACGATCTTTGAATACATCATCCATAAGTTCAATGTTAATCTAGGTTTCCCCTTTGTTGCCGTCTTGAATTAGATCCAAACCTCCCACACATATGCAGAAATTGTACTCCTTGATAAGCTGAACAGGTTTATAATTCAAACTAAAATTCAGACCAGCAGTATGATTTAATGTAGTAAAGGTTAACATAAACATTTTACAACCCTTGAAATTCCTGGGTTTTTTTTGGGTTTTTTTTTTGTAGTTGAGAAATGGCATCTGGTGACAAAACTACACTTGTTGAATAAGGGAGCAACTGGTGTCAATAAAAAGTAATAACATAATACTTCTGGGGGTAGTTGTTACATTGACAGAGACAAAAGCAGATGAAGACATTGTACACACTGTAAGAAGAACTACATATTTACTGAAAATTTAATGCCTATCAATCCAGACCAATGTGGATCTGTTGAATAAAAAGAGTTTGACAATTCAGATGATTGATTGATGTTTTACTGCCAACTTCAGCTATATTGTGAGTGATTTGTTAAGTATATTGATCAATCATAATAAAAATATTATAAACTAGAGCTGTCGGCACCTCACGCAACTGCATTTGAGTACCAAGGCATGTCATTTTGAAGTTTGAACTTCAGCCACATGGTTGTTGGAAAGTAAATCCAAGAAATAAAGCCTATCAGGACCGAAGTTACAGGTTTAATTCCAATCAGTTTATATCTGGTACTTCACTTTTATAATACATTAAATAATAAATTATTCGGTGGATACAAAGATGATTTAACCAAGCCCTCAACACAAAATGAACAAGGATTTACTATCATTTGGGTCAAAGTCAAGGTCACAGTGACCTAAATTTAGTACGTGACACACCACCTTCCCATGATGCATCCACACACCAAGTTTGATAATCCTAGGTGCTACGGTACAAAGTTCTGCTCCGGACACGAAATGCACTTGGTTTTACTATCATAAAGGTCAAAGTCATTGAGTGACTGCAAACCGTAATCAAAAATGACCCCATCCAAGGCGATTGAAGTCTCTTACTTTTCCCAATTTTTGTATAAAAAGGGCAGCTACACATATTTATGTTATTAATCAGTAGTCATTTGAAAGTTTTAGAGTATAGAGGTTTTTCTGTATCTAGCTGATTTAGGTGAAAATGATCTAATAACATTAACGAGTGCATCTAAAACGGTATAATAGAGCATTTTGAATGGTCTATTTGAGTTTATCACATTTCCCTTCATATTTCTTGTATTCAAAGTTTCTGAAATAGTACATGGTTCCAGAATTATGTCCTCTTCCAGTGCTGCATGTTAACTGATGGATTGCCTGAAGAACTTAATTGTTCAAAGACATTTACAGTTTCTGTGATTATCATAAATTTAGTCACATTTGTTTAGTCAATCCTAAATGTAAAGTACTGGGGCAAGAATCAAAATTGTTGACTGTGTTTTTTTTTTTTTTTTTTGTTCAGTTGCCTTTGGGGATTTGGATTGGGCAGACATGCGACCACACTTCGGCTTCATTTGGAATAAACTCCAATGACCAAATCTGTAAGCAATTCTACTGAAAACATTCAGAAATTATAAATTTGATCATTTTATTTTTGGTCAACAACTAATTAATATTCACTTGATGTTCAACTGCAAAAACTGAAGGCATTGCAGCTAAAGGTCGATTTTTTTTTAAATTGAACTGTCAGGGACTGCTGGATTCAGATTTTTGAAAGGAACTTTGACATTTTTTCGTAACTTCTCTATCAGCTTGAACGTGTTTTTGGTTAATGGACTTCCAAATGTGTTGGTTTTGATCTGCACTAATGAGACATAAGTTGTCGAAATGCGCATATGCAGAAAATAAATGAACAGTAACTTCGGTATTTTGTTACTTACATGCATTTATCACAAACAAATAAGTCTTGCCTTCCTGGTGTAGTCCAAGAGCATTCTGATTATGAATGGTGACCAGAAAGTCAGAAACACAAACACAGTGTAGGACGATTTACAAATCCAAGAGTACAAGTACCCAAATACAGATATAGTTGTAATATTTGTCAGATTCCCGACCTCTCAAGTAAAAAGTTGAAAGTATTTATCGTGCCTATAACATTCCTTTGTGCATCATTATTGATAATCAAGTGGTTTACCGGACTGATAACTTTATTATCGCTAGTATAGAGAATTTCCCATGATATAAAGTTGCAATGGCAGAATATACAGTGGGAAATTCGAGGGTCGTAAAATAAGTGTCATTCCTTTCCTAGTACCCTTTATTAATTGATAATATTTACGATACAGCAGAAAGAATGGGGGTAACTGAAAATCAAATCATACGTACATACGTGTAAAATATTTATAAATGAAACAGGGTGTAACAGTTCCAAGAAAATATCATGTTAACAATGAAGGGATATGGAGTAAATGCAAATGAAAGAAAGCCTCTACAATACATCGGCGAACGAATACCGAAGCAAGAACGAGGAAAGGGGAAATTCTAAAATCATAAATCCAAAATCACGTCAATTCACAGCAACATGAATTGAGACAGTATGACAAAGATTCGTGGTAATACTAAGCAATGGAGCAACTCTTTTATTGTTGTTTTTCATCTTGAAGTTACCATAAGGCTTTCAACAATAAACAATTATGGCCCGCTTTTAAGGAAAACATCCAAATTTGTCAACCCGACGAGGGAGGTGTTTCCCGTGGACTCTGCCCCGAGGGAAACCACCCCTCCAAGGGTTGACAAATCTGGATGTTTCACGTCAATAGAAGGCCATAATTGTTTTATAATATTTCAAAAAGTTTCATCAATTCTAAATAAGGAGGTCGTGTTATGGTTTTAATCTCACAAAGGAGGCTGATATAATCTGCTTTTTAGAATCTACAGGGTTGTTTCTCTCTTTGAGGTCATATCCGGGTTGTTCAGCGGGAAACAAGAGGGTTGTTCCCGCAGTGATGTCATATTGAGGGTATTTGCTAAAACATCTGAGTTATTTAGAAGTCACATAATTGCTTTCATCCAATCAAATCTTCTCTTATTTAGTAAACTATAATAATGAGCATTACTCATACCTCATAGCAAGTTCAAGACGGTCCCTAGCACCGGTTTGAGCAGAATTCATTGCTAATTGTTCAGCAACGTTACATCCATACTGTTTTAGTCTTATCCATGGATGCGGGATCTTCAACATACATAACTTCAACTGGCAAAGTGTTCTTACTATCGCTGTCATCCATTGCCCCACAAAAAGTCCCTTCATTGTTTTAACGCCTGGTAAATTAAAATTGTCTTTACAGTTATTATTGTGTAATCAAATTTTCACATTACACAACACACATTTTAAGAATTCTAAAATCAATACATATGAAGGGGACACATTAGTTTTAGTTTGCTAAAACAATTCAAGTAATTTTTTATGCATCTTGATGCATATACATGTACTTATCGTCCGATATCTAAGCCCAGAAGGTGGCCAATCAACAAAGACACAAGAAGAAGCCCCGCCCACAATAGGCACCGAATTTCCAGTTCAACATCACTGCCATCAATATAAAAACGGTCCCTTGAAATCTTAAATTCTATGAAGGCCATATCTCATTTGAAAGTACTGACAGTGTAATATCCCATCGACACATTTATTTACTTTTGCTGAAATGTAAATTATACATGTACGTGTTTTGATACACTTATGAAAATGTCGATATTAGTAAACAAAGTCAAGAACGTGTTCGAAAGGACCTTATCGGTTTATCAAAAAACGTAATCACATACCTGCCACAGTTTGCAGTTTTACCATTTTGTCAGCTCTTTGCTCTTGAAACGATCGGAAAATTCTGAGTGAACATATTTACACGGATAATGTTTACTAGATATTAATTGCCAGTGAAAGGAAGACAATCCGAGTTCTAAAAATAAATATATGTACAGAATTTTTTTTACCGTGTGTGATATCACGCTTAATATGGAAATTTAAATTTAGAGTTTCAAGGTTGCTACAAATTAAGGAATTTGTAATCAGGGAGAGTCCGATCCAGAGACAAACTTGAACTTTTCATCGATGACCATCGTCGATTGAAATTATTTATGTAGCATGTTGCCGTTGCCGTGCAAGGTCGCCTCCTGGCCTTACAAATTTTATCTGAAAATATTATATACGACAAAATCCATGTGTGCTTCATAAAACTACTAAATAAATGCCAAGTGCAAGATATAAAATATGGAACGAAATGGAATAAGGTGACGACAATTTTATTCTGTGTGTGTGTGGAATGGGGGGGTGCATATTTCTTGTAAATAAATATTTTGGCCACAAAAAAGTGAAATATAAATATTTAGGCTCTCACTTCCCTGTAAATAAATAAATAATCTAACCCAAGAATTCCACATACAATATGGTAAAAGTAGAATAAAAAGTCTTGCCATTAAGCGTTTGAAAATATAAATTAATTTTCTTACCTGCTTTAAGGAAATAAATATTCTTGCTCGACAATCTTTCCCTGGCCCCCTCAGAATTAAACGATCGTTCCCAAATGAAATGGAGCATTAAAGTATGGAATATTAATTTTCTGAGGGGTAGCTGTGCTTTTCGCCGTAGTAAGGATTTTTCACAGTTGATTTTTTTCCTTATACATATGATTGATCATAATCTTTATTTTTCTAATACCAGTTTGAGGACCAGATTATTTTTTTAACTGGAGTGCCTGTCAGAGCTCATCCCCTTCTGATTTTTCAAATGGTCAGTGCCCAAATGCAACTTAATTCAGTACCACAGGGTACATGATCAGAGTGAAAACATCGAGAATTAATTAGGGTGCCTCCTGGTCAAAATTGAAGGAGTGCCAACCTTTTTCAGGAAAAGAATCCGGTTTCCAGTTAATCATTTACCATAACATCCAACTAGTGGCTCAGATACTGAGCCTGTATCGCTCATCTGACAAAGACTCTTTTAAGCCATGCATATGCTAATGACCAAAAATGTTTTTCCTACAGGGTCTAATATTAAGCTATGTTCTCTACTGACATCCATGTTTTTGTGGGATTCAATTTAAATAAGTATTCTTTGTACATTACTCCAATACAGTCAAGTTAAATTTGCTTAAATGGTTTCAGAATGGAATGAGGAAAATGAATATTTTCCCATAGGATCCTGTGTTAAACTATGTTCCGTGCTGGCAAACATGTTTTTCCTTATCGGATAAAAACAAAATGAGCAATCTTAGTTATGGATCTTCTGTACATCATTCCTGTAAAGTTTGGTTGAGTTTGCCTCATTGGTTTCAGAGGAAAGGAGAAAAATGTGATTTTCCCATAGGATCCAATGTTAAAACTGTTCTGCGCTGGCGGCCATCTTTTTATCAGATTGGAACAAAATGAGCAATCTTTGTTAAGGACCTAACATACATCATTCCTGTAAAGTTTTGTTGAATTTACTTCGGTGGTTTCAGAGGAAAAGATGAAAATGTGATTTTCCCATAGGGTCCAATGTTTAAACTATGTTCCGTGCTGGCAGCCATGTTTTTTTTATCAGATCGGAACAAAATCAGCAATCTTTGTTACGACCTTCCATACATCATTCCTGTAAAGTTTGTTTGAATTTGCTTCAGCAGTTTCAGAGGAAGACATGAAAATGTGTCATGTTTCCCTTAGGTGTCCAATGTTTAAACTATGTTCCGTACTGGCTGCCATGTTTTTATAGGACCGGAGTGATATGAGCAATCGTTGTTAAGGACCTTCCATACTTCATTCCTGCAAAGTAAAGTTACATTTGCTTCAGCAGTTTCAGAGGAAAAGATGAAAATGTGACTTTACAATATGGTCCAATATTAAACTATGTTCCATGCTGGTAGCCATGTAGTTCATTGATCCTGTAAAGTTTGGTTGAATTTAATTCAGTGGTTTCAGAGCAGAAGATGAAAATGTGTCATGTTTCCCTTAGGGTCCAATGCTTAACCTAAGATCCGCTCTGGCGGCCATATTTTTTATCTGATCGGAACGAAATGAGCAATCTTTGTAAAGGACCTTCCATAAATCATTCCTGTAAAGTTTGTTTGAATTTGCTTCAGTGGTTTCAGAGGAGAAGATGAAACTGTGATTTTCCAATAGGGTCCAATATTAAACTATGTTCCATGCTGGCAGCCTTGTATTTATCAGATCCGAGGAAAATGAGCAATCTTTGTTAAGGACCTTTACTACATTAATCCAGTAAAGTTTGGTTGAATTTAATTCAGTAGATGGAAATTTGATTTTCCCATAGGATCAAATGTTAAAGCTAAGTTCCGCGCTGGCACTGCCATGTTTTTTATTGGATCGGGACGAAATGAGCAATCTTTGTAAAGGACCTTCATTACATCATTCCTCTAAAGTTTGTGTGAATTTGCTGCAGTGGTTTAAGAGAAGATGAAAATGTGATTTGCCCAAAGGGTTCAATGTTAAACTATGTTCCGTGCTGGCGGCCATGCTTATTATCGGATGCAAACGAAATGAGTAATATTTGAATTTGCTTCAGTGGTTTCAGAGGAGAAGATGAAAATGTGATTTTTCCAATAGGGTCCAATGTTAAACCTAAGTTCCGCGCTGATGGCCATGTTTTTTTATCGCATCGGAACGAAATGAGCATTCTTTGTAAAGGACCTTCCAAACATCATTCCTGTAAAGTTTGGTTGAATTTGCTTTAGTGGTTTCAGAGGAGAAGATGAAAATGTGAAAAGTTTAACGGACGGACAACGGACGCCAAGTGATGACAATAGCTCACACTGACCCTTTGGGTCAGGTGAGCTTACAAATTAGACTGAAAAAACCCAGACCCCCTAGATCTGCTTAAGAATGGCAAGATGCATTCCAGCACTTTCGCGCTTCGATTTATTCTTTGTTTTAGATGCAAAATGATGATTATGGTTAGCCAACAGATGTTTGAAATAAGATTCTGCAGATGGTGTACCCAATATCCTCATTGTTTGATATCTTCTAGCTTCAAGTTAATGTTTAGTTATGGAATGAAAAGTTTGAAAACTTACTTAGCCACCTGCTTGACAGCAATGAAATGGACAATTTGGCTGTAGAATTATTGCCTCCTCCCAAACTCTGTAAATTTACTTAGACACCTGCGTGACAGCAATGAAATGGGCGATTTGACTATGGAATTATTACCTCCTCCCAAAACTCAAAACTAACAAAATTGTCATTTTATTACCACAATAAGTTATCTAATTTATAATGTCAACAATATAAATGCTTTTAAGTCCCAATTTCATTACAACTAGATAGTGATACTAATAGGCTTATACTGGAGTCTGCTCTAGCGAATTAGCTTGGAAAATATAAAGCCTCTTATGGCGGAAACTAACTGAAGCTCAGTTGAGTGAACTAAGTTAGATACGAAAATTTCCGTATGGCTTAACATATCAATCAAAGCAACCTCTACAAGTGGCTTTTTATAATTAACATTTTATATAATACATCAACCGAACAATAACAAAAAAAAACACATTCTACTATAATAATACATGTACAGTTATGCTCAAATTACTTTTAGTTTTGCTCAAAATCTTAAAAATGAAATATTACAGTTCTCATATTATACAAGTTAATTATATTAAATGAATGTTTGTTTAAGCCCTGAAAAATACGCTTTTTCTTTGAACTCTAGTTCTATGTTCGTAGACATGTGGACAGAATTTGCTAGATTTGAGGCAACAATGAATCTACCAATGTATGTATTCTACTGTAATACTCTACACCAAAAGCTTGGGCGTTTCACCTTCATAAATACCAAGGGTTGTCAAATAATATCTTAATCTCTCATATATCACTGAGTAGTTAACTGTTTTGTCCAATAAACTTCCATTTTCCGAAACTATTCTGAATAAATTGATAACCTTTTGATAAATCTACATTAAATGAGATCATTACATACATTGAAAAAAATCCAACAGAGCCTTAACAGGTTATACAATATCATCACATCTTTTTATAACAAATGAGTTAGATTTTCCTTTGACTCCCCTCAAAGCCATACCAAATGTATGTTGAAATGAAAACTTAACCCTCATTCAGAAATGAGTTACTCCCACGAACAGGTCACTTGCACAATGACCAGCAAAAAATTGAAGCTTTTACTAGGCTTCCTCTCTATAAAGTATATATTTTACTTTTAAACTAATCACATCTTTCTTAAGTTCTCTATCAATGACCCTCTAGTAAGACCATATCCTAAAAATACTAATAATGCAAAATAATCCTTAAAGCAGAGATGCCACTGCAGTCCTTTGGTGTCTAAAAAGTACATGTTTTGAGGGTGTTTTTATTTCCCTCATCTCATCCTTTTCCCAAAAACCGAAATAACTCATTGAAGTTTCAACATCAGTCACCATATAGGAACATAACACTTTTTGGGAATAAAAATATTGCAAGGGGTCCTCTGTTGTCTCAGCAGACATACCATAATAAAAATTAGAAACAAAGGGAGTGTGCACATATTAGTAATGTTCCAGCGCGATATTCTGGGCGAAAACATTTACTCAAGTTAAAAAATGGGTTGGCCAATGTTTTATATGGGCCCTATATGCATCTTCCATAGCATTGAAATCTAGCGACAATAAATCAATTGTCCTCGGTATTTTTGTTATTTGAATGAGGCCCGTGAAAATACTGAACCAACAACAATGATTTCTTGCTAAACGTTGTGTTTGACCCTTTCCAACCAAAAAGAAGACAAGTATAGGTCAAATAGTAACCAAATTGAATACCGATACTTGTTGAATTTTTAGATGATCATATCCAGACTTTTCATCGAATGTAACCATTAAAGCACCTTTTTGCAATAACCCATGAATATCTTTTAGAAAAAGCAAGTCTTTAATCAACAATTGATCAAACGTTCCCCGTGGCAAAGGTGTGTTTTACATGACTCTACCGTTAAAGGCATTGCAACTTTTCGGGGTGTGCAAAACCCTACTTATAGACCCGATTGCAAATTCTTTCACATAATTCATTTGAAATTAAAAATCAAATTGCTTACAAATGGCTAAATTATGTAAATATTGCTTTTGAGGTATATCATAATTATAATGTTTTCCTTCATAGGAAAAATATTTATGGATATCTACACCCTACCATAACAATTCAATTATGCCTTCATGTGTGTATTCTCCAAAAATGTTATTTCATTCAGAAAGACATTCATGAGGCTGCCCAGAAACAATCTTAGCTGGGTCACGTAAAAGTATCGACTCTAAAACTTATCTTAACTTATTCTTCCCGTGGATGTGGACTTGATTAATATTTACGCCCACTTCAGCAATATTTCGTATATATATCGTAGCGAGAAGAGAACTGTTCGGTATATTGAACAATAATATTAAATGTTAAATCAATATTACTGTAAATCCATAAAGCTTTATACAAGTAAAACAAATGTGTAAAATATTAAAATACATTATAGAAGAAATGCTAGTTTAACTTGTACAATATTAGAAACAACTTTAAGATCCATCCACTGAAAAAATAGACTAAATAGATTAATGGCTTTTAAAAATTGAACTATTTGCCGAAAGCGACGTTTGTAAATAAGTCTTTAAGAAAATCAGCTGAAAAAAATCGCGCCTGATATCGACAACATCTACACATTCAATTAAAACGTGTTTGATTGTATAAGGATAATTGCATGGAATACATTCAGGTTGGTCATCACTGTTTAGTATAAAACAATATCTTGTTCTGGTGTGTCCGATACGACATCGGGTCAACACTACCTTTTCCGTACGGTTTTTACCGTAAAAACCCACTTCATCATCGAGTGTAACCAATGTTGGCTTTTCTCTGACCATCACTTATAGAGGCTTAAGTTCACTTTCCATTTGCTAGTCTTGAACACGTGTAGCCAATTTACAAAAATTGCTTTCTTTTTATCATGCTTCCATTGTGGGTACACAATCAAATTATCAATATAGAATTATCTGATAAGATATTAAAATAAGCAGGGATACGTATTGCCCTACAGGATAAAACCGGCAAAGGCAACACCAAAATAAGAGTCCCTCTGCCCACAAACAACATTGAAACCACTAGGGAATTAGACTCCCTTGGTTTGCAAACAAAAGAATTCTAGTCAAAAAATGGAGAATGGTTACTATTTTCATGCTGACTCTTTTTAATCTAGAGCCCTAGCTTACGCTGTTGTTGAAATTGTTCAGTTTCTCTACTATTTTCATGCCGACTCTTTTTAATCTAGAGTCCTAGCTTACGCTGTTGTTGAAATTGTTCAGTTTCTCTATTATCACTTCCTATATTCCGAATAATTGGTGTGTATAAACAGAAATGTTCCTGAGATGAGCAATACGCATTCCTGGGTGTTAGAAGAGGTTTTCGTCCATCTCCAGTAATATATATTTCAGTAGAACTTCCCCAACAAATTTGTGGATGTTCTGTGCTTCAGGAATTATCACCATCACCATATATGTGACACCAAATTTGTAAGTTTGTTTTAGATTTGGATGATTGATTGATTGATTGATTGAATATTGTTTAACGTCTACTCAGCAATATTTCAGCTATATCAAGACGAGAACAAGTTGGTTGATAAATAATCACTTTGGGGTATGGAAATGGCCATGGGACGGGAAATTCTGACTGCCACTGGAAAAGTAGGGTGAAATCGTCAAGGGCGGGGAATTTAGCCTTGTAGCCGATCACCTACGGACCACCCCAAAGAGAGCTTGCTACAAGGGTTCTTTAACGTGCAGGAAGCGTGGCATTTCTTCCAACACGTGGACCTGAGTTTACATCCCATCCGAAAGATGGGTTGTGTATTTATTAATCCCGCACAACCACGGAATGGGTCCTATTTCTATATCCCGGGACCCTCGGGGTCAGCCTCCGTTTAGGAGGGGTCACACCCCGCAAGCCGGAGATACTGGGTCCTATTTCTATATCCCGGGGTTCCCTCGGGGTCCTCTGTTAGGATGGCTCATA
>MJUU01015199.1:0-15110 GCA_002080025.1 Modiolus philippinarum | reverse complement strand
CAATACGCATTCCCTCCACTTAGCTATGCTGTATATGGATCACTTCATTTTCATTTCTTCCAATAGCTATTATCAACTTATCAAACCTGATTTAAACTTGTATAGTGCAATGTATTTCACAACCTCCTCACATAGATATTACATATGAAAGGTCATACAACAAACCTGGTTAATATAGCGGTGTTTTAGCTGGAAGGTTTAAGGGTGCTAGCTCCCGCCACCGATACGGCCGCGTCCTTGCCAATTTAATAGAACGCCATTGCCCATTTTACAATGTGTCCTTGCCCTTTTACAGGGAACCCTGCCCTTTCTATGATCAGTGTTGAAATAACACTAAGTTGTGTAATTTAACCCAAGATTATAAATATTAAAGACATCAAAAAACGAGGAAATGTGGACAACTGATATTCAAATCGATTTTTGAAAACACCGCGAATAACGAGGATGTAAATATTTGTTTCTATATGTGTAGAAATTGACCTCTTTTGTCGGCAATTTAAATGACAGCCCCCTGTATGAGTTACTAAAATTGTATTGATTAGGATGTCTAATTCAAGATAAATGGGGATCAACTAGACCTTTCAGTGTCATATCAACAGTAATAATTATGGGGTTGCCAGATGTTTCATTTAACAGGAATGATTATGACTTAAACCATCCGGCTTAAACGAGGTCCCGCCCTTTAACAATGATATTGAAGCAGATTACATTCCATTGGAAGAAATAAAAATAGAACAATATGAAGAAGGTGCCTGAATGATTAGTTTTAGAACTAAAAGAACCAAACTTGACTTGTGGATAAAGTCCCTCACATTGAGATATTGGAAAACCATGGGGAAGATGTCCCAATATTTGGTCCGATGGGAACACCCAAGAGCAAGTCAAACACAAAAAATATAAAAAAAACTAGAGCTGTCGCCGAATGGCAACTAATTATTACCCCGCTTTATCAACCCTGAATCAATAGGGTAAGTGTTTGTGGATACAATACAGTTGCGGACACAGTAAAAGCATGGATATATGAAATAACCTCCGTTTTTTTTTTTCAGAAAATTTACAGTTGAATTATCTCCCTTTCAAATTTTGGATCAGCAACCATTTTTTTATGTGGTAAGCCCTTAAAACATTTCTATTGGCGGTAATTAACCTTTCTGTCAAGTTTCATCCAAATTGAGACATTTTTAATTTTCCCGCCTTTTTCCAGTTTCCATGGCAACGGCAGTCATTTTGAAAATTCTGAGCCTCAAAATTATTTCTATGTGTGCTAGGCAACCTTCCTGTAAAGTTTCATTCAGTTTGAGACATTTTGAATTTTCCGTCCTTTTTTCAGTTTCCATGGCAACGGCAGCCATTTTGAAAATTCCAAATGATGCGAGTGTGTACATCTACACATTGTAAGCTAGATTCCTTCAAACTTCTTGAAAGTCGCTTGCAAAGTTTCTAAAACAAAGGTAAAAGTTTCAGAAGCACAGGCAGACAAACTGACAGGACATAAACACCTCGATCTGGAGGTAAAAAAGATATGTGACGGATTAACAAAGTGGGGTTAAACATTACAATCCACCTTATAGTCAGCTTAGTCATTGAATTTAAACATTAAGTCTCAACTTTAAGCAATGAAAGCTTTCTGGCAATTACTTTTAATTTCGTAACATTAATGTAAATGATGAAACAACCTTACCAAATGTCTTTGATGCATTTTTCTTGCAATTTCATTGAAAGCCGACTCATGATGATTGCCACCAATCAAGAAAAGAGTGTATATAAATTTGTCAGCTGTCTGTTATTAGACGTCCACAAATTAGCATCAGGATATGAAAACTGAAAAAAAAACTATAAATGATCATTTCTCATTCTAATTTAAAGATGTATCTACATGCAATATTGATATATTTTCTATAAAAAAAACTAGAGCTGTCGCCGAATGGCAACTTATTTAGCCCCCTCTTTCTCAACCCTGAATCAATAGGGCAAGTGCAATTTAAATGTTTGTGGATGCAATACAGGTGTGGACACAGTACATATGTGGACACAGTAAAAGCATGGATATGATGAAATAACCTCATTGTTTTTCCAGAAAATATACAGTTAAATTATCTCCCTTTCACATTTGGATCAGCAACCATATTTCCATGTGGTAGGCCTTCAATCACTTCTTTTAGTGGTAGGCAACCTTTCCGTAAAGTTTCATCCAATTTGAGACATTTTTAATTTTCCCGCCTTTTTTCCAGTTTCCATGGCAACGGCAGCCATTTTGAAAATTCTGAGCCTCAAAATTATTTCTATGGGTGCTAGGCAACCTTCCTGTAAAGTTTCATCCAGTTTGAGACATTTTGAACTTTCCCGTCTTTTTTCAGTTTCCATGGCAACGGCAGCCATTTTGAAAATCCAAATGATGCGAGTGTGTACATCCACTCATTGACTCATTGTAAGTTAGATTCCCTCGAAGTCCTTGAAATTTGCTTGCAAAGTTTCTGAAACAACATCAAGAGTTGTGTTTTATTCGTACGGACGGACAGACAAGGGTAAAACAATATCCCCCCTCCCCGACTTTTAGACGCGGGGCATAAAAATGATATCTGTTGAAAAGAAAAATATCAAGGAAAATAAAATTCTTTGCTATTAAAGTGTATACCACCACATGAATAATCATCGTTTAGGGAAACTTGTTAGGCTATTTTGGAAGTCACGAATTCCCAGTCATCAAATACTTTGTTTATACCTGTTATTCCAGAATAGATGAACATATTGAAAGTGTTAAGAACACAGATAATGAAACGCCTTCTGAAACCAAGGTGAAACATACTTTAGACACTAACTCAGAATCATCAGACACCCAAAGTAGAGTAACATCATGAAACTGAGAATTTCAATAGAGACTCCAGTATCAAACACTAATTGATGTTGATGCCTTTCAACTTAGATAAATCTGTATACCCAGAATTTCTCCAATTTCGAGAAAATACCGCAGCAATAGTCAACAATCTGACAAATTCTTGATGGAAAATTATTGAAATGCATCCAAAACAACAAAGTTTTAATAACAAAAGCTATTCAAAAATTAGTTTTAAGTCCATTGAGCAATACTTCAGCTTTACTAGGATGAGAACAAGTTAACCAGTTAAAAAAATATATTTATATATAAGAGAAGAAATAAACATAAACAAAGGTTGGAGGAATAACCGGGACAACGAGTTTCGATTGCCACTGGTAAAGTCCTTTATCGTGAATAGATACCTATCATTTTCGATAAATCTAATTAATTGTAAAAACGTGCTTTTTCGAATAATTATGTTCACAACAGTATATTGGTTTCCGAAAATTAATGTTAGAAGTAAGGCGATGTACTGGAATATAAAAAAAGTTTAATGTATGTAGCATTTTACCATGTATTTATTTCATTAATATTATTTATTATTATTATTACTGAATTTATTTATATTTTTAATAAGATACAGAAGCATAAATGCGCACATAAATGTGTGTTACATGTTACCCGCTTTGTCCTTTTCATTTTTGCATTATCAGATATTTTATTGCTATGTCACCCCAGACAATGTTGGGGTGATAATTTATTCTACGTTGCTTCTTACTACTTTTTTTGTCTTCTTCTCCCTCATAACAGCTATTTGTCAAGATGCATTCAGGTGTAAAAATGCCACAATTTTCTCAATGCCAATAAACTCCAATTATTACTGACTTTTTGGTCACTGATATAACAAGAGCAAGATGACCGTTTACTTATTTTTCGCCGAGATTCTTTAGATGCATTACTTGGCAATAAACGTAATTGCTTTGGACCGGGGAGTTTTTTAAGCTTACCTATGTCACAGTCATCTATGTATAATCTTTTCTCCCCCTCCATGACAATTAACACCATACCATTATAAGTTCCTAGAACTTGAACGTATTGGTGGTGGACCTGGTGATTTAAGTCTTGTTATTTAAAATTAGATCTGAGGATTTTTCTAACAATTCATCATTTGAAACTTCATTTATAGCCGTGATAAAGTCAAGCTGATTTTGACGAATGACAACAATAAAAATAAATTTATGTTTGAAAGTTTATTGAAATTTTCAGACTTGAGACAGAATTCACCTGGGTCATTTTTTAAGAATCCTAGATAGGGTCAGCTGAAAAAAATCACAAGACTATAATCTGAATACCACCAAAAACAGTAGTATTTAGTAAAATTTGTTTACAAACATACTCTATTTGACCCAGTATCTTGGCAGACAACATTGAAATTTCATCAGTGATGAGAATATTTTGTTGAAGGTCTGAAAATTCTCATTTTCATATAATTTGGACACAAGAAATAATTTACTGGTAGTGGTGAATAAAAGGATAGAAATATTTTGACAAAAATATCAAAAGTATGGAAAAGTATATACCCAGTTTACAAACAGAGCACAATAAAAAGCATAACTGCAAAACGGTTGTTTGATTGAGTGCAGATAGACCTGACAGAAATTAGGAAAACACCTGCCGAATATAAGGGGAAAACATACAGGTTCAAATTAATAGTTGTTGCTGTTTTCTCTCTAAATGCTAGTCGATAGCTCTTTACGGCGTTTTCGTGGAGAAAGGATATCCTCGCATTCGGCAATGCGATAATGGTCGTGAATTTTAGGTGTAAAGAATACTCGGGACACACAGTCAATGTGGTAAAAAGTAAGTATCACCCGCAGTCTCGATGTAAGGTACGTACACAGAATGGACTCGTAAAGATTCAATGTACACTGAAATTTGAAACCTTAAAGAAAAGGAAAATTGCTATAATTGGGTCAAGAATCTGCCAAATATAGTGGCAAATCAGCAACCGAAGATGTTCCCGCTTATAAGTCACCATTTACCGTTCATTTGGCAGAGGTTTTAGTGTTGATCAAAAATATCAAAATCATCATAAACTGCCGAAACATGTTGGCTATGGCAAGTTCCTATTTTGGTTAGAGTAAAGGACGTCAAATTTATAGGAAAGATGATTTATAGGAGAGGAGACAAACTTTGGATTCGAAGTCGTTCTCACTAGAAAGGTGATAAAAAGGGAATTATCTTATCAGAGATATCTAGTATTGATTAAAGATCACAACGGAAAAAACAATGATATGGATTAGGGTAGAATACATTACCAGCGTAACTCAGCGTAAGATATTATCTCAGCAGGTATTAAAAAATATTGAACAGAAAAGGAAATACAGAGAAAAGTACCTGTTTATTTTGGACAGTGATGCTGGTGGAATACTCTGATTAGAAGCTTAACGTGCAGAAAAGAAAAACAAATAAAGATCATGTATTATAGAGAATGATGAATTGTCATCAAACTCGTAGGATGCTGCAAATAGGTTTTCACTGTGGGGTGTCATCAAGTTTTTCCTTCTGGAATAGCAGATGATCCCGGCACCTGAATCGGTTTTCATTGACTCCGACTACAAAGCTGCCGGTCGCGCCCCCAGTTTGTGGATAGGAGAATGCCCGGTCTATGCGGGGTAGTCTTGTCAAAATACGAAAAGCCCAGCCGCGAACCATTGTAGCTGCATTGTGCTGAGAAACACCACGCTCCATGCAGTTTTAAGACCCCTTTTATATTTCTCATAGGAGAGCAGACGCACTGAGTTTGAAAGGCTCAATTTCCTGTCCCTACCCATTTCTCTCCTGCTGCAGTGGCAATCAAACCCCCCCCCCTTGTCCCTTCCAATATTTTATCATCTTTTACTTTTTGTTATGTGTACAGTTGAACATTCAAGATGTAGCTGATTTAAGTAGTTTAATATTACTAGTAGGTGATATAAATGATTCAAAGGTCAATGTAAAAGAGAAAAATTCCAGGTAAATATTTCCTCACAAAAACAGTAATTATGCAGCCTCTTTCGATGGAACACAGTGAATCACTAAAACATAACAATATTGAAATATTGACCAAAAAAATGGGATTTGAAATTCGAAGAATGTTTCAAAGAACAGTTAGTTTTTTGTTGTTTTTTTTTCCATCAGATGCAAATTCTTTTTTTTTTTGCCATGAGCTGCAAATTTTTTTTGGACAATCTAATGGACTTAATGTTATGCAAAAGCTTAATCTTAAAGTAAACAATAAGAAGCTATTTTGGTTTGTAAAATATGCAACGTAATGAGGCATGTGCCAGTAATCAGAAAGAAAAACTTGCCAACATTCCCTAAATCTCTTCAATCAATTTGTGAGCACGTTATCTCAACAAAGATGTCTACAACGTATTAAACAATGTGATTGCAGCATCAAACTTCCCTTATAAATACGAAGAATGGACAACGTCTTTAACCCAGAAAGCATGAAATTCTCTGGTGGTCCTAATGTTTGGTACTCACAGCCTGCTGTGTAAAACATGTGGCTTTTCTACACAATAAACATTTACTCACTAACATGAGGAATAGATGTTGCACTAGTGGTATGAAGAAGGTCGGTATAGATCGTGAAGCATGGGTAAAAACTTTAAAATAACACTGGCCTAACCCAAGTCGATGATATGATCGAAAAACAATCTTGTTCATTTATACTAATTACGTTCAGGATGAAATGAGGGAAAAAGACAAAGAATTGGCAGAAGCCATTTTTTTTATGAAATCGTTCCGAGAGTGGTATGAGGCTGAGGATATCTCTGGAATATCACAATAACATAGAATAAAAAGAAGACTAAATCTGACAATTGCTACTTGATGGAGTAAATTTCAGTGAATTTCTACACCCAGGTTCCCATATTGAGGATATACAGGTCGTGCTGTATGAATGACTGCTAACAGGCATAGAGAGACATTTTCAACTCTTTCCATTCGAATCGAACAACGCATATAATGTGACAGCCATAGGGTCACTAGACATACACAAGTTCTTCGGCTAATTTACTGAACTTGAACCAAAGGGGACTGGCATTTTAAACCACTCATTGACGCAAGAGATTTTGCCAACGGAGCAGATCTTGCTTACCATGCTGGCATTTTAAACCCAAATTGTTGAAGCACAAGATTTTGCAAACGAAGCAAATCATGATTACTATACCACAGCTTTAAGAGTTTACATTGTGTTGAGTTTGTCTTTACTGTTATGTTAACAATGAAGTGATATGGTGTAAATGCAATTGCGACAAAGTATGTGAGGTCAATCTAAGCCATTGAACGTTTTTATTGTTGTTCTTCATCTTGAAATCACCGTGACGCCTTCAACAATGATATTTACTCATACATCATAGTAAGTTCAAGACGGCCTCTAGCACCAATTTGAGCGTAATTCATTGCTAGATGTCGAGCAACGCTACATCCATGTCTTTTTTAACAGTTGATATATAGATGCGGGATCGTCAACAAACATTAACTTGACTAACAAAGTGTTCTTACAATGGTTGTCATCCACTGCCCGACGAAAAAACTAACAGAAGACGATCACAACATTTACAGTGCACTCATCGAGAAAGAAAACTTGGCATAATAAAATCATGACACGTGGGCACAATAAAAAGTTGGTCAGAGTACCAATGTTATAAATATCTTTATTTATGGGACATTAATTGAGTTCACTGTTGACGATATGTATTTTCCGATTCATTGGACAATCATTAACTTTCTAAGTTAAGTTTTCACTTCCTTGGAGAGGGGTTTTGCAATGAAGACATCAAATGCGCGAATCTATCCTGTCCGCGGTCTACACTTTCATCCAAAGACGATGAAAGGGCTATGCGAGCTATTTTCATGACCGTGCATCTGCTTACTTCGTCATCCATATACATTTTAAAAATATTCTCATCTGACAACACTTGTTCAGTGTAGGGATGTTTATTGCTCAATTGTAAAATAATTGGATTTATTAAGTGAATACGTGAATATAATTCCAATCATCGCATGTTGGGAATATTTTTCTTAAAATAATACTTTGTTACCCTGTGCAAATTAGTAGTGCAGATTGCATTTTGTGTTACATTCAAATGCAGTCACTTTATCTTGGGGTATCGTTTAGTAAACACGAAAAAAAAAATGTCGAAAAAAAAGTAGACCAACGACAAGGCGATAAATGACTCGAGAGACGAGCAAATTGGGTTGACAACGATCCAACTTATGCCACCAAAGATAAGCGTCAACCCGCTGAAAATGCAATGCGGCATTGAGTTTACATGTTTCTCTAGAACAAAAAGAAAAAAATACAAAATGGGGAATGCATAGAACTAAGTTCATTGTTGATATATACAATGCAGAAAAAGCAAAAACAAATCTTCTTGTTTTAAAGGGGAGTTAATATCACAAACCATTACAAATGCCAAAATACCTGACAAAAGAAAATGGACAAATGCCTTTTTGAGATATATCAGCACACCCAGAAAAAAATTCAAGAACTATTAAAATACATGGATTAAATAAGTTTTGCCGAGTCTAGATCAGCAAATGCAGACTTAGAATGGCTTATGACCCAAGTACATCATGGGCATATCTAGATTATTGATTATTAAGGTTATATATGACGCCGACACATTATCATCTTGCACCTGTTGTGCAAAAGGGTAAATGTTATGTATATAATACATATATATATATATATATTATATATATGTATATAATAATAATGGTTACTGCCACAGAACGTCATGTATTTATGTACACAACTGCCTAAATGTTCACTCATACTAGTACGTTCAAGACGCCCCCCTAGCACCGGTTAGTATAAGAAAAAAAAGAAGCAGATGTTAGGTGTCATTGGAAATATTGCAGATAGTATTTTCAAGGTCATGTCATGGTCAATAAAGATGACTTTGTAAAAGAGGTAGTTAATACGAAAGGCAACAAAAAATCAAATAATTTGTTATACCAACTGATCAAATAACTGATTTGCAACATTACTTAAAGACAAACCCTGATCTTGACCTATACTCGGCATAGATAGAACTATTAATCTTAGTGCAGTTTTCGTCACTTACATTGTCTATTAAAATACTAAAGAACCGGTGACCATCCAATATTTATAGGTCGAATGTATCTCTATTTGGGAATGATCCTTCTTATCGTATCACACACTTTTTGTAGCATATTAAAACTCGCTTGTATGATAAAGTTCAAGGAATAGACGTCCGTACCGGTAGTGGTGACGAGGCTGGCCTAACCAAAGCAATCGACAACGCATTTAATGGTGTTAAACGTCTTCACTGCACTAAACACATAAAAGACAATATTGCTGAAAACTTAAAAAATGAGATTGGTGTAAATGATAAAGATAGATCTGGTATTATATCAGATATTTTTGGAAGTAAAATCCTAGCCAATGTAAGCGACAGATTTGAATTCAACTACTTAGCTGATGAGATATATTCAAAATAAAAATTCTTTGCAAAATATTTCAAGTCACAGTAACTTGATATTTATGTTCTACAGACAGCACAAATTAAGCTAAAAAAACAAAAGATTGTGGCCAAACAATTATCGTAAATCAGCAACTCACGTGTTCAAAAAAGCAATCAAATGGGAACTGCAACCGATTCCTCAATTAGCGGTCATATGCAGGATCTCTGCATGGAAAATGGTCTTGCGACAGAATTGTCATTTCTTAACTACTAATAACTATTTGTGCAAGGAATAGGTAATAAGGGTGAATCATAAGAGAAAAGTCACTGATCATAAGATGTTAACCTAACTATGCTGAACCTGTATATTATAGAAATATAATATATTTAAAGAAGACGGAAATGAACAGTCAGGTTGTGACCGGGAAAAAAAAATTACTAAGTGAAATTACACATGTTGAAGTGCAACAAGAAAGTATATATACACTAAAATAGTTTATCGATAAAAGATTAAAAAAAAATGGCACAAGTCTACAAAAGTTGGCTATAGTCGGAATAAAAAAATCGCTTTAAAATTTTCTTTTAAAAAAATCAAGATGGCGCGAACATGTGACAATTGAAAATTTGGTACGAACGCAATGAAACCGTGTATGATACAAAACCAAGTAATTCAAAAGGGTGTGATAAAAGGTAAAAAAGGTTTAAAACAATAAAAATGTGTGAAGGTGCAGTAACACTAGTGAAATTCGGGAAATCCTGGTGCTGCTAAAAATTATGCGTCCATCTTCATATCCTCGACTTGACTTTTCCAACCTGCAAGCCGACGTGTCTACATGCCTACCTTTCTGCCAATATTCCGACCTGACTACATGCCATCTTTATTGGTCTATCAAGCTTTCCTATTACATGCTTTCTTTATATATTTTTGTGTGCTTGAGCCTTTTATGTTTTCTTATGCATAAATGTGCAATGATGATATTTTAAATTAACTTGTGTAATGTGAAATTTGCATGCATAATGTGACCTTGAATGTCTGCGGTTGTTTATATGCTTTCATTGCTTTAAATTCAAGGACATTTTAGTTCCCTTAATGTTAATGCTTGTGCAATTAGTAGCTATCTAAAAAATGGATAACAGGAAACACCTACAATGGCTTAAAATTATAATTACATGCCACATTCTGCCAAGGAAACACACATGATTGATTGATTGAATATTGTTTAACGTCTACTGAGCAAAATTTCAGCTACTAGTATATTAAGACGAGAACAAGTTTGTTAATAAATAATCACTTTGAGGTATGGAAAGGGTCATGGGACGGAAAATTCTGACTGACACTGTAAAAATGGGGTGAAATCGAAAGGGGCGGGGAATTTAGCATTGTAGCCGATCACCTACGGACCACTCAAAAAAGACTTGCTACAAGGGTTCTTTAACGTGCAGGAAGCGTTGCATTTCTTCCAACACGTGGACCTGAGTTTACATCCCATCCGGAAAATGGGTTATGTATTTATTAATCCCGCACAACCACGGAATGGGTCCTACTTCTATATCCCGGGGTTCCCTCGGGGTCAGCCCCGTTTAGGAGGGGTCATAACCCGCAAGCCGGAGATACTAGGTCCTATTTCTATACCCCGGGGTTCCCTCGGGGGCGAACTACACATGAAGAACACGAATAAGACAAAAAACAAACGTAGACAACGATAAGAACTCGGGACAGCCGGACTTGGCATCGTCGTAATATAGCCATTTTCCCCCATGCCAGTTTTTCCCCCAGGGGAAAAACTAGATCGATCCAATTTTCCCCCTACGAAATTTTTGACTGGAATACGTGTACATATTGCCGTTTTCCCCATGCCAAATTTTCCCCCATCATTTGAATATAAATGATCATGTCCATGCTTCATAACAAAATTTTCCTACATAATGTCTTAATGAATTGTTTTGTTGCATGATTTGTAAAAAAAAATATTAAAGGACTAACTCTGCATGTTACTTTTCCGTGATTGTTGAACATCAACTTATTTGCTGATCCATAGGAATATCCGTGGGTCTGATCCCCTTTGTTTTGCTCGCCTGGCTTTTGCAACAACTTGGCGTCCGTCGACCGTCCGTCGTTAGCTCACCTTCAAGAATCGTGAAATCACTTAGCCAAATGGAACAATACTTCAACTGATACATCACTAGGGTATTTAGTTTCTAGTTTGTTACCTCATACCTAATGTAGTGAAATTATGTAAATATTTGCTCTATCACACTAAAATGACACATGTTTTCATTAATTTTATCCATTGAAACGAAGTTCAGCAAAGCAAACAGTCTTGTACAAGTTGTAGGTCATTATGGGGTTAATTTTGTACAAATTATTGTTAGTATAAGCTAATTCTGTACAAATTGTAATTTGTACAAAGTGAAAAGGTACAGAATTTTTGTACAAAATTACATTTTATAACTTAAAAACACAACATATATCTAAACAAATATATTCATACACCACCCCTTCCTCAGTATCGGGTATATTAAATGTAAAAAGTAATAACTGTCCTATCACATATATCATAGCATCAATGACGTGAAAATGTATTTTACAAGGGGTAAGACCTTTTCTGTTCATGTGTTTTAGATATTTTCACCTGGTTTTTTACTGCTTTTGGAGCATTTGGTGTTTTCTGGTCTGTTAAATTTTTACTTTGTGTTAAGGTATATAAAAAAGCACAGTTTATTGTTTATCATAAAAATTGTGTTAATTGTTTTTAAAATTTTCTATTAAGCTGTTTTTCGGCAAATAAAAGATTGTTAATCGTAATATTTCGTCTCCATGTACTTAGTGTGCTCTTATGTGTTATTTCTATTGAAAGATACACGAAAAATCACTAGATGATTGTAAAGTAAATTTTCTTTAGATTTTCCTTTATAGTTTGCATTGAACAGAATGTGTTAAATCCACTAACACAAATTCTAATAAAATCAAATATATGATTTTTATTTATGTCCTTGACAAAATTGCTAAAAACTAGGAACATTGATTCCCCTCCCCGAATAGAACAATGTACTGCATACTTTAAGCGGAAAGACATTAAAAATATAAATATCGTACAGCTTGAAATATCTTTACAGCCATATCTTTTCTTGTTTAAAAGATTGATTGATTGATTGAATGTTGTTTAACGTCTACTCAGCAATATTTCAGCTATATCAAGACGAGAACAAGGTTGTTAATAAATAAATCTTTGGGGTATGGAAAGGGCCATGGGACGGGAAATTCTGACTGCCACTGGAAAAGTAGGGTGAAATCGTCAAGGGCGGGGAATTTAGCCTTGTAGCCGATCACCTACGGACCACCCCAAAAAGAGCTTGCTACAAGGGTTCTTTAACGTGCAGGAAGCGTGGCATTTCTTCCAACACGTGGACCTGAGTTTACATCCCATCCGAAAGATGGGTTGTGTATTTATTAATCCCGCACAACCACGGAATGGGTCCTATTTCTATATCCCGGGACCCTCGGGGTCAGCCTCCGTTTAGGAGGGGTCATACCCCGCAAGCCGGAGATACTAGGTCCTATTTCTATATCCCGGGGTTCCCTCGGGGTATCTTGTTTAAAAGAGAGTAGGAACTAGAGACAAATAATTTTTGTCTGGAAATACATATCAGAGAGTATTAATACTCTGATGAGTAAACTCCACACGGAAAGAATACTACACTAAAACTATGATTTACTTACAATAAGAGCGAAACGGCTTTTCATTGAAATAGAAAAAAATGCGATGAAGAAAACGTCGCGTAAATTGAATGCACCTTCCATCTTTTGTCCCGTCTGGTGTCGCCACTGCACTATCGGGTTTTGTTCTGTGACGTCGTGATACCGGGAAAATTCACGCACAAGGAACAATTTTTGAACATGCGTGAAATACAACTTTTCCCGCGAGTTACCTGATAGTGCAGCAGCGACACCAATCGGGAAAAGCGGGAAGGTGAATTCATTATCGATAACGTCTGGGGGAAAATATGGCTCATGTCATCACTGATCCATTTTTCCCCCCTTTGATTTGATTGGGGGGAATGGGATCTTGCCAGTTTTTCCGGGTGGGAAATTTGGATCCATCCAGAATCCCCCCCTACACCCGGAATGACTATGGCTATGGTTGTCCACCTAAATAACATACCATACAGGGAACGACAAAGATATTTTACCTGTGATTGTCTTTTAATTCTGACAGCAGGAAAATCAGTAACAGTTTGAAAAGTGTTCATTAGTGTATTATAGACTCATTGTCAAACAATTTATCAATCTCCATGGCGCTTTTCTTTCCCATTGTGAAAAAACATATGCTCTAAATCCAATAGAGGAAACCAGTATTGCACAACATCAAATCACCAATAACGTTCACCCTGCATATTTCATTAACTAATATTTAAATAAAAATAGACCTTTTCGATAAATGCATCACCAAAATAGCCGTATCAAATGATTTCAATAGTCGAAATTTACATCTGTTGAAGACACGGAACTGAAATTAACCGTAGAAAATCGACCACGTCGTTACCTAGCAACGAGTGTTCCATGTATTATATGCCAGCGAAGCTGGCACTTATGGTAAGAATGTCATCCAAAGATATATATTGGTGCCTTCGATTTTTTTTCTGCCTGTCACGTGACATTTTTTGTACGACCAAAAGATCACATGACAAAATCAACTTCATTCATTGGCTAATTTCATTTCTCAACATAACGAGAGTCAGTTTGCCCATACATTTTTTTGCAAAACTGTCATTTTTCTTCATTTTTGTCACCCAGTCAACTCGAAAATTATTGCCTCAAAATTCTCCGATTACTTAAATCATATGTCTCGTGTTTCAACGGACTTCAACGCCAAAAAATTCCCTTCTGGTATCCTTGCCATTTCACGAGGTTACCATAACGGCAATCTGCTCAGTCGGAAACTAGTTCGTGCTGCCATGGTGACATTGACGATGAACCGTGACATTTCCGTTCAGCAGTTTAGAAGTTGTTTTTTTTCACAGGCACTTGTTTCATTGAAAATGTCAGTCCCTCTCACTCTCCTTCCAAGAGAGGGAGGGGCTGACATTTTTCATGAATCAAGTGCCTGTAGTTTCAAGCCATAAGCTTCTATAACTTTCAACTTTTGACTTCTTTTGACTTGTCAGATCATCGATTACTCAGTGCCTCTTTATGACCCGGTAGAATTACGTTTGTTGTTATGAGAAATGCCTCCAGACCTGTCAAGTTTTGAAAATAGCTTTGCGTGAGATTTGTGAAAAATTTCAAAGATCAAAGGAAAAAATTAAAAGATCAAAGGATTTGTCGAAAATCTAAATAAAATTTGCGTGAGTCTCACGCCTCATGCGTGAGACTTGACAGGCCTGTGCCTCCTTGAACCACGGATAACAATTTTAAGAAGTCAATAAAAAGGAAGCAAAATAGTCTTTTTGGCACTTTACCCTCCGTAACAGACTGCAGTCTGCAGTCACTCCGAAAAAAGATTCAATGTAGGTGAGGGTGCCGAGGACAGTCCAAGCCTCTCACAGTGAAATCAAATACCTCAAATGAATTTAAATAAACTGAAAATGAAATTACGAATGAGATAATGTCTTACCTTGAAGTCAATGAAGATAAAATAATATCTCCTAATTCCCTCAATCATTGTTATTTGAACACTGATCTTTTGTGATGCTGTCATATTTTGACTGAAAACTTTCAAAATGAAATGGCATATGCTTTTAAATAACATAATGCTCAAGTAATTCAGAAAATTGGCAATCCTCAAATGAAGACAACTTGGCGTCTGCTACACGCT
>MJUU01015198.1:0-32459 GCA_002080025.1 Modiolus philippinarum | reverse complement strand
CAATGTAGAAGGTACAGCTATGGTTATGTTTAAGACACAAACAGGTAATTCAATACGGAACTTTTGAAAAAAAACTCTATTGTGTGCGTTTGAAGGCAGAAACAATTGCTCCAGTATCATTAGCGAGACACGCTGCATATCTGCCCCGCTGGTTAAAATAAATGTCGCCAAACCCCTTAAATAGCAAAGCAGTATTCATTTATTTTGATGTGTATTCTAAAACATCCTCATTGACAACTTCTAACTAGAACTCATTGACGAAATACAAGATATATTGTCTTTTAAAGATCTAAACGTTTTGAAGACCATCAACTCACAGATGTTTAAAACTGATAGAGAACAAAAAACCAATATGATCTAAATGTAAAGCCAAAATCAGCTAAGGACAGAGCTTTGCATGAGGGAGCACTCCTTAGTTTCCAACAAAATTTACAAATTTAAGATATTGAAAGGTTCCAAATAGAATCAGCTTTCGGATCAGTTCCGAAGTACTGACTACTGGGTTGGTGAATACCTCGGGGACTAACAGTCCACCAGCAGGACAGAGGCATCGACCCAGTGGTAACAAAAACTAAATACCGAAGTTACTGTGAATTTTAGTTTCTACATATGCGCATTTCGACAACTTATGTCTCTTCTAAATCTATACGTTTGGAAGACCATTATCTCAAAGATGTTACAAAATACGCCTCAGATATTCTAAAACGAAATTGATAACTCACATTTCTAGAAAAAGCTACAGATTTTCTAGTTTTTATACAAGTGACGCAGTTAAACGTTTACATGACGTTAGACTAAAAGTAAATAGCTAGTTGGAATTTATTTATCTTCTCAGTGGAAAAATAGTTAAGTTTTATTGCATGAATACAGGGAAAATATTGTCCCAACTAGAATTTTAAATTGCACGAGGAAATATAAACAAATGTTCATGGAATTACCCATTTATTGTATAGCTAGAAATTCTGTTAATAAGGAGATTTTGTTGTCGATGACGTCATAAAATGTAAGTCATATTTGCACTAGTGCAATATAAAAATTTAATGCACGCTTACGTTCGGTTGCTTTGTAAGATAAATATTATGTTTTTATACAACAATAATGTATTTTTTTCAGCAAAAAATGTACAGGCTTTAAATCTATTTTACAACGCTTTCTTGTGTATATATATATATATATATATATATATATATATATATATATATATATATATATATATTAATATTTAAATATTATATTAAGCACCAGTTACAGCCTGTATGAAGGAACATACAATTGAAGGTCAGAAAGTGAAGGTCGATCTTTATCATAAAATACCCCGTAGAAATAGAAGAGATGGTGTCATGGAAGAGCAGTTTCTTATAGAGTCGAACATAGGTAATGTTTTTTTAACTACAATTAGACTGTAGGTTTAAATTTTACTTTCTTATTCTTCTTTAAGTCATTTTATCCAGTAATGTTATGTTTTATCACATATTATAATCTTACAAGGAAAAAAATGTTATTAATAAAGCCATGAGTTTGTGTCAGATATAATAAAACTCATTGTTAACAGACCTGTTTGAGTGCGGAAACGCATAAGATGTTAAAAGTTTCATGCTTTAAATGGTAGTTCATGTCTTTTTGTCATAATATGCATACCTCTGTCCTTAACATTTATTAAGGGGATTGGGGGTAGTATGTAAACAATTCAATCTTGGTGCCAAATGAAAATAAAAACTCTATTCCTACTTGTCTTGAAAATAGATAATCAAATTTTGATTCGAAAAATTGATGTGACATTCGGTGAAAAAAAATTAATTTGTTCGAGATTTTCATGCAAATAATCCATTTGATCGTAGCAAAAACGCCAAAGCGTCCCCAACAATCAAATTGCTGTTCCCTTAGCTGATTTTGATTTTATATTCAGATCCTATTGGACATTTGTTCGCTACACATATCTTGGTTTATGTATATCCAGAAATTTGATTTTATCTGCACTGAATAGACACACGTTATGGTCACTAAATTCACAGTAACTCCGGTATTATGTTATTTTTATTATTATTATGTCATTTATGTTATTTTAGTTTCTTGATATTTGGGTTATTGGATGTGGTTTGTTTCCATTTATTTATTCACTTTTTTTACTTTTTGGGCTATTTAGAGCTTGCTATATGGTGTGAGGTTCCTCACTGTGTTGAAGACCGTACGGTGACCCCTAGATGCTTTGTGTTGGCTCGTTTTAACCTGGATATGGGATGTTGTCTCCTGGGCATTTACCCCATTTCCTTTCTTTTTCATATTCGCTAAATTTCTGTTTTAAACCAAATAGACCATTTAGGGATTATCAATGCACCCGTATTTCCATATTTAACAGGAGCCCTTCTCAAACTGGTAATTATGATAAAAGTTTAATTATTCTAATTTTCGAATGCCTTGTTTTTTCGTCGCTTTCTAAAATTGCTCTTGAAAAGGTAAACGGGCGGGGAAATAAACACATTTATAAGACAATTCACCAAACTAAATATGATTATGAGCACACTTTATAGTTGGAATAATGGCATGTTCAGAAATGATATCATGCCTTGTGAGATACTATAATGCAAAGAAAATCTCTTATACGATATGAATTACCTTTAACACCACTTCCTTACATGCAAATACTCATTGAAAATAAGAATCTCCACAATGCCTTGAATTTCTCTTAACTTTGTATCAATACTTAAATACACTTACGACCCTGCATCCATGACATAATAGATACATGAATGTAGCATTGTTCAACATCTAGCAACTTAATTCCGCTCATACCGGTGCTAGGGACCGTCTTGAACTTACTTTGAGGTAGGCGTATTTGCTCTTCTTTGAAGGCCTCGTGGTGACTTCAAGATGAAGAACAACAATGAAAGCGTTGTTCCATTTGCTTAGTCTTACCATGTATTTATAGGGATTTTGTCCAATGTTTATTTACTCCATATCCCTTTATTTGTTCACATAGCTACAGTTATTAATCTTTTACATATTTTCAAACATGCACTGCTGATTTTTCAACTAAATGGTCGAAAAGTATGTTGTTTTCAAGATAGAGACGATTTATGTGGTTGATCATGGGAGTGAAAGTCAATAATATCTTACTTTTGCAAACATGTTTTAGAGTGACTCAATACCGAAGTTAATGTGAATTTTAATTCTGCATATGAATTAGAGGTGAACAGTTTTCCTAGTATGAGATACCGTACATTTCAAACAAGAGAAGTGGCCGGTATTAAATTTTGGATGCTTGTTTTCCCAAACGAATGCAGAGGTGAAGACCTAGGGACGTAAGCTTCCGAGGCTTTTACCAGAGCACGAGTGTGGAAAACGATGTCTTCTAAATTCAATACCGACCATTTCTTTTGTTTAAAATGTACGGTATCTAACTTGTACCACAATAAAAATTATTTATTTCATTTCTTATAAGATATTTAAAATTATTTGATTAAAGTTCATCAACTATAAGTACGTAAATTAACAATATCCCTGTGACGTGGTGGAGTAATGGCTAACGATTTAGCCTTGCAATTTATGCACTTTTATTGTACATTTTATTAATAAAAAAAAGTCAGCTTTGCAATTTAGTAAGTATGTTATGGTGGTGACGAGAATTCTAATCTCCTCCAGAGTATCAAAATCATTTTTACGAAGTTTTATATTAACTACCGACTGGTATGATAAGTAGTAGCGAATTCTGTATGGTCTCCAAAGCGCAATCGGTATGGCCGAATGGGCTCGAACTGATTTAATCGGTCCCTTGGGTTTTCGAGCCACCGAGATTGGACTATATATGGTCAAAGAAGAGAATACTTTGATTAGCATATCAAAATCATTTTTTTATATTGAAATTTAAAATTATCTCCATATAAACTAACTTGGTATGAGAAGAAAATTGACCGATGTTACTCAGTGATACTCTTAGGAACGTTAAGATAACATTATACCAGAAATAGAAAAATTATCATTATATGATCAAGAGGAGGTCTCCACGAGAAATATAGAAACAGAATGGCTACGAACTAACATTTTCATTGTTAAATTTACAGCTAAATTAAATTCATGTCTAAATAAAGTGAAAGATATTGTTGGAGAGACTATTCCGGAACATATTTTGTCCAAAGTGATCATTACAAACAACTATGACATACAGTCTTCACTGAATGAATTACTGAATCAACACGGTAAGGCAATTTTATGAAGTATAATTTCTTAATTCTAGGGATAAACGTCTATGATATCTCCGGGTAGCAATAGGATTTAAGCGAAAAACAGGATCGACCTTTTTCAGCAAAGCGGCAGGCGGGAATATAACAAAAATGAACTAAAAAACGAAAAGGGGCGTCGGGCATGACCAAAGAAACAATGAAAAGAATCCCAATGAACCGAAAAAGGAAAGTTTATGTAAGAATTTCTCACGTGATTTGTGTAAGAATTTATCACGTGATAATCTTATTATTCCAAATGGCACAAGGTCAATGAAGAGAGATACGCTTGAATCTTAAACTGGGGTATAGAAGGGATGTTTCGATTTACACGAGCTCTTTATGCAGACAGAGGCAACACCTGATCCAGACTTCATCTTTTCCATTTTGGATGCGGTCTCAAGATCTTTCTGTCGTCACAACGCAATATAGAAATAAAAATAAAAAAAAATAATAAAGGTCCAAAATAAATATGACATAATAAAAAAGCTTGGTAAACGACAGATTAAGTAATGGAGAACCAGACTCTCAGTTTAAAAACGAATAATTCAAGGACAATTTTAAACTCTTATTCTGCAAAAGTCAGAGAGTACGGCATAAGTACGGCACAGAAAGAAAAATGAAAATACACATACAAAGATAAAAATAACGGGCCAAATTAAAAAACCATAGGTGATATTGGATGCACCGGTATAATAAGCATCTCCTCCTTCTTGTAAGTAATCCGCCGATTTGAACATGTCAATTCCGGTAGTAAAACAAAATCCAGTACATTTTATCTGTGAAGGGAAATATCTGTTGTCATCCGGGACTCGGATATCCCAAAGCGTTAGATAAAATCGTGATGTCGATCATAAAACTTCTTTAGTGATGACTTCGATTTATTGATAACATAACCTTGTTTAAGTAGCACTGTGTCGACCACAGCCTTTGAGTACCGGATGAGATGGGTGATGAAAACTCTATATTCTGATGGTATTTGGGTGTTGCTAAAAAGAAAATGAAAGTTGGTTATTGCAAAATTGAAATACCGCGTTGGTCTTTAAGCTTAATTTGTAGTGTAGCTCTGTTGCAAATGCAAGATGAAGATCAGGGAATGAGGCCGATGTGGAAGCGTAGAAGTTGATCATTCGGCTTATATATTGCTTCAAGTCTACTGTGTTTGCACAAACATCTAAATACTGAAAAAAGCAACTCGATAAACTAGACAACTCTGCTTGGATTGCCATTGAAGTACTTTTTAGATTGTTTGAGTATTATTAACCCTGCAGGCAGCCTATTTCTCTCTAATTGCACCGTTTTTTTATATCTCGCCCCTTGCATATATTGTCACTTGAAATACATGTACTGTAATCGTATTAATTTTCTTGGCTGCTTATTTTCGCGGTTTATGAAAGATTGAACTATTTGCAGGTATTAATTTTCACGGGTTTCAATGTTTAAAGGGATTTTCCTACAAAAAAAAATATTTTCATGGGTACTATTTTTCGCGTTCATGAACCAACCTCGAAAATCGCGAAAATTAGTACGTTTACAATATTTAAATTCTTTAAATAGAGGGCATAAATACTTGTGACTGTAGATATTTCTAAATCAAATATTTTTTTGTGACGACAATATGTGCTGACATGCATACTGAAATGTGATTTAGATGAACTGGCAAAGCCGGCACATATTGCACATATTGTCGCCGGCCCCATGTGCCGTAACAATGTTTTAAACTAATCAAGAAAACCTATAGTTTATATCATTACATCGATTAAGGTACGTCCAGCTGTAACATTCTATATGTACATGTTGTACCCCAATGTTGTACGCAGTTTTCATGAGTAATTCAAAATATGAACGATGAAGCTATACTCCAAGACGACAGAAAATTGAGGGACCCTTTCAATCAAAGTTTCTTGATATCAACTTAATCGAAAAACGGTCGTAATTGAAATCAACACAACACGCGTTTCCAAAATATCTCAGATTTAGTTAATGAATTCCAGCGCGGTTTAAGGTAGCACAACAGTCCTCGGAAGAAAATTGTCAGCTCCTAACTTTGAATGACTATAACTTTGTTATTTTTAAAGATACAATAACAAATGAGGTATTAAACGAAAGGTAAAGGACAAAATTATCTTTTGATGCCCTTTTAAAGAGTATCCATATAAAGTATTAATGTAAAAATTCCATATTTGGCAAAATTTTGAGTTTTTGAAATAATATTTTTAAAATGAAAATAACTTTTACATCTTTGCAGATAGCTGAATTCTGTTTAATTTATCTGAAAGAACCATTTAAATGCAACAAAACCCTGTGTCAGATTTTTGATATAGGGTCTTGTTTGAAAATTAACTAGTTTCAAATTTTGAAAAAACAAAATTTCTTTGAGTTAAAATCTAAAATTAATTTATTTTCAAACCAGACTATATATCAAAAATCTGAGACACGGTTGTGTTGCATTTAAATGGTTCTTTCAGATAAAGCAAACATAATTCAGCTATCTGTTAAGATGTGAAAGTTATTTTCATTTTAAAATATTATATCCAAAACTCGATTTTTTGCCAAATATGGATATTTTGACATTAATACTTAAAAGGAATACTCTTGAAATTAGCATTAAGAGTCAATTTAATTATTTTCCTTTTATTTGATACCTCATTTGTCACTGTATCTTTACTTATAACAAAGTTACAGTCTTTCAAAGTAAGGGACTGACAATTTTCTTCAGAAGACTGTTGTGCTACCTTAAATTGCAGTGTTTGATAACGATTGGTTAAACTTAAGAGTTGAATTAATATTCGTAAATAAACTTAATAAGACTGTGTCAAACATTTGTTCGAAGGTCTTCTTTTGTGTTGCTAATTACACATCTCTAACGAATGCCAAAATTTGTGGAAAACGACCACATTCGAACAGTTCAATTAAAATCTGATATCACATTTTTCGAACAAAAGCGTTCCAAAAGAATACAGTTCTTTTACATTTGAACTTCCGATAAGAATGTACAAATGAAGGGACATGGATTAAATATACCTGGGACAAAGCCCTATAATACATGATAAGTAACTAATTACATAACAAACAGAACATAAGATCAAGTGTCCATTTCATAAATAAAATAAAAATAAAAGGTTTCTGTAATAAAAATTTGTGTGTCTAAAATATTAAATTATAAAATGAAAAAAATGTTTCTTCTTATATTGAGTAAATGGCAAGCTAACTTTTGTTTCTTTATACATGTATAAATAATATGTTCTGGGAGAATATGTTCTACCAAATGATTAAATACCGAAATTACTGTGAATTTAAATTCTGCATATGCGCATTTCGACAACTTATGTCTCTTCAGTGCAGATAAAATCTTAACGATTGGAAGACCATAACTCAAAGATGTTTAAAACTGATAGAAAACAAATAACCAATATGATCTAAATGTGAAGCCAAAATCAGCAAAAAACAGAGCTTTGCATGAGGGAGATACTCCTTAGTTTTCAATAAAATTTACAAAGATTTAGATATTGCAAGGTTTCAAGTAAAATCGGCTTTCGGCTCAGCACCGAAGTACTAACTACTGAAATGGTGAATGCCCTCGGGGACTAACAGTCCATCAGCAGTGGCATCGACCAGTGATAACAAATGATAAATTACCGAAGTTACTGTGAATTTAAATTCTGCATATGCGCATTTCGACAACTTATGTCTCTTGAATTAATGTTAAAGTGATGAATATCAATATTTCTAGTCACTAGCGTTTAAACCGTTTGCTCAGTTCTCAAAATTTCAACATATTATTCGTATTTTATAGAAAACTGGACTGAGAAACAGAGACCAATTCAGACTAAACCAGCATGTATACCTAAAGCAGAGGAGAATGCTGAAGAAAAATTTGATTGTAAACTTTGCTTTGAAAATCATGTTGAGGTTATGTTTTCACCATGTGGACATGTATGTTGTTGCAAAGGTTGTTTAAAAAGGTTTACCGTAAAGGAATGTCCAATATGTAGAGCTACAATAAAAGAGGCAAAGCCTCTTTACTTTGCTTAGAGTGTACTTTAATAATCTACAGATATATACTGAACAAAACAAAGAAACGCTTAATTTTTAAATTGTCATATTTCTATGTAAATTTTATGCAATCGTTTGGAACTTAAAAAGTGCCCTATTATGCACCAAGGAGTATGATTTACAAAGCATTTGAACAATTTTTGCTAAAATGATACGCTCTGTTAACCACCCAGGCGAAAAGCAGTTTTTGCATGCTCTAGCCTTAACAACGTGACAAAAATGAAAGAAAAGTGTTGGATACATGTTGCCTACTAAAACAATTCACAAACTCATTTCATTATTCCTTGAAATCCCATCCCCAAAAATATAACACAGCTCATTGAAAATGAGTGCAAAAGCTGTGGTTATATCCAATTGCATTTTAACGCAACATGACAATAGGAAGTTGCAACAATAATCGCAAATAATTGATGTTCGCAAAAGAACAATGCAAAGCGGGTTTTCTTACAAAGTCAATGACCAATTGTTGTCATCTTCATTAGACGCTTACGGCAGTCATACACTGTACCAATTCCCGCAGCACTTCGTAAAGTTTAGAAAGAGAGACGTTACCTTTGATAAAAGGTGATGATTTGGGGGGTTGGTTATCGTTTTTTTACATCATTATTTGATAATATTTTGATTTTTTTATTTATTAAAATAGAGTATGAAATAAAATATTCAAGAGTTTATACTCAGATCAAAGAGATTTACATAATTTTTCTTATTTGTATTATACACATAATAGTTCACTTTGTGTTTTACATCAATCTTTTTTTCTAATATATTTTACGCTTTACTTATCCCCGTGTAGACCAATACTTATAGTCGTATCAATGGTCACCAAATATACCCAAATACTAAAATCATATATACACTGTTGTTTGCCACTTCTGATTATTTATTCTTTTCATTTTTAGGGAACGGAATTTGTAAAAGTGACTTGTCACTTGTTTTCCAATCCTGATTGAACTACTGTTTATATACATATTTTGTATTCAAATTTAATATTCAATAAAATAAAGTTTACATTAAATAAAATATGCGTTTCTTTTTTTGTTCAGAATATTATTCCGTATCCATCATAGTCAGACCCAGTTTCAACCTTGAAATTTATTTTAAAAAAAGAAACGTACAACTTGTAAAGTCACGAAATACAAATTCTTAAGATATGCAATCAAATTGAAACTTTGGTACAAAAAATTAAATTACGATTTTTTTTATATTCATTGGACCGTGATAAATTCTGACATTTTATTCAACTTTTAACGTCTGTGTCCGAAGAAATTCCTCCAGCTCACTCTTTGTGTCCATCCTGTTCCTTTTTTTACTTAAGACATACTTCATTTTGTATTTCTTAGAATAATTATAAATTTGTTTTTATGGACAATTATTCCAAAACATTCCAAAACATCATTAACACTTTGCAATTTTTATCTTTTCGAAAACAAACACTCATGTGTACAATTTCCTTAAGTTGTCCATGAATACACGCTAGGGTACCTAGTATACAGAACACTGAATCTCACCTTGCAACATTATTCATTGTTACATTAATTTTATACATTTAACCACGTGGGAGAATTGTAATTATAATTTGTTAATCATAAAAACATATAAGAGTATTCGATTCTAATATGACGTCCTTCAATCGCCTTGTATCCATAACCGTCGTAAAATCCGCATATATTCGTAGGTGTTGTCATGACAAGCGATGGTACTTTTGATAACGTCATAGACAGTTTGATGGCAGTTTTTGCGGCGTCATATAAGAAAACGTCATACTCAACGGGGTAAAATGGCTGTTTCACCTATGAATACATAGACGACTTCATCTCTTCTGAAGCCTGTAAATGTCGTATTAGAATCGAAATAATTCACGGGAGCGTGAATATATGTTGATTTTACCACGGGTTGGCCCTTTATGCCTATATTTTACCCCTTGTAAAATATTTGCCATAAAGGGCCAACCCGTGGTAAAATTGCCATATATTCACACTCCCGTGAATTATTTCTCAATTAAAGTTGCCAATTTTTCAGCTTGTTTTGCACCTGCTTTGTCTTCTTGTCCTTTTATTTTGGCTCTTATCAATAGGGTCTGTAAGTCTCGTTATGTGACACCGAGAAATCACGATAAAATTGCAATTTGAAAACGTTTCCCGCCAAAATATGACTTTGCAGCATTATGACGTCCTAATTTTGAGCTTGAAACGTCATATGATGTTGTTAAAAATGTAATTTCCGAGTACAAATTATGTGCCCGGAAGTTCCAAAATTAAACGAGACTTACAGACCCTATTCTGTTCGGTAGTTTTGTTATAACCCTCATTTACTGTCGCAAAAGTATATACCGATATATATAGTATGTTGTTTTCAAAGGAAATTAAGAGTCAATGAGTAGTGGTTTAGAATTGCGGTTTAAAATATCGTTTTATATGTGTGATAAAAACATGTACATTACTAAATATACATTCTTAGGTTACTGTTTCAATGTTAATATTCAAGTTCAGGTCATCTGTTTATTTATTTGTACAAGTTTTTCAGTTAATTTACCTCTCATCAGCAGCATTAGAATCAAATAATATGGAAATTTTAAATTCATCGCTTGCTTTTATTGTCTGCTTAGCTAAGAAAGCTATAACATTTCCTAATAGAAGACGCTTCATAAGAGCCTAATAAATTGAACAATGTAATGCCTACCTTATATCTATGTCTGTCTGTAAAATGGTGAACGATTTTGCAGTTGCAAAACATGTTTGGCTGACTAACAGTAGATCATGCATATCTAATACATGTACCTACATTCCTTGAAAACAATACTTACTTGCCTTAGATCTTTTTATGATATTCCCAACAATATCCTACTGTATTATGTTTTATGCTTTGAATTGAATAAATTGCAATCTTTTGAATATGCTCAGGTTATAATTTACAGTGATCTAATTTTTCTCATTATGTTGCCAATTGCCATAAAGTGAACTGCGTTACAAAATGTTTTAAAGGTTTCAATATCAATGTAAGATCTAGAAATATCTGTCATCCTTGTAAATACATATTTTGTTTTCTTTCATTTGTATTAATTATTTATAGAATACAGACTTCCTAAATGCTGAAGGTAAATTAAGCAATAACAGTACATTATTTTAATACCCGAGGGCGTCAATCGTAGATTTGACGGTCAAAATGCAGTTTATAGGCGACGCGTAGCGGAGCCTGTAAACGGATATTGTGACCGTCAAATTGATTGACGCCCTCGGGTATTCAAATAATATCTTTTATTGCGATTCTAATGCAACAAATCAATTTCATGTTCTATTTTTAACTCGTGAATTTGTAACAATATAAGGAACCAGACTAAACAGGGAACCTTCTTTGTCCCAGGTGTGTAGATGGTGGAATTGACGGTCAGTTTTGACCAATCAAAACCTTCGTTATATAAATGATGCATTAGAATTTACATTAACTTAACTATGGTATTTGAAATTGATATTTCTGTCTTAAAGTAGCTTTAGCTTGTGAATTTCTTTTTTGTGGACTCTGCCCACTGTAGGCAAGACAAAAAAGATAGAGCTGGTTCGGAAAGAGATGTATAATATAATGTATTTTTGCAGCATTTTTGTGATTAACTGCTACTTACTTGTTCACACCTTCATGTAAATGCTCGTGTATCTAATATTTGAAATCGGAATTGTATCAAATAGCTGGTTTAAATTCCAAAGCCAGATCATTAAAAACACAGAAAATTATAATGGTATTAAGTTATTAAGTTTAAAAGGAAAAAAAATTGAAAAAAATAACATTTGAAATATGGTTTTGTCTTAAATGCTATGGCTGTTGTTTGAAAAGGAAACCTCATGACTACTTTTGTCTCGCCTGCGACGAAAGCCGCGGGAAAGTGAGGGTATGACGACGACGGAGGTATTATAGAACCCTTTGTGGTAGGAACATGACATTTGGTCCATCGGTAGCTGACCAGGAACCCTATCTGGCAGACACAAAATCATGCGACCCTGACCTATATTTCACGGTCTAGTGCCCAGGTTAAGTTTTTGTGATTAAGTCTGTTTCTCAATAGCTACAAGTGGTAGGTCAATGACATTCGCGTGCATGATGGTAGTGGTTTCCGGTAGTACATGACAGTCTTGACCTAAAGTTCACGGGCTAGTGACCATGATAAATTATCTGGTTAGACCAGTTGCTCAATAACTGTGTTTATGTTGTGTATATTGGTTACTTTAAGTGATAAGTCAATGGTATTTGGTATATAGCCTGGTCTTGGTTAGTACATGACAGTGTGTTAAATGTTTTTGAACTGGACCTTGATTTCACGGTTTAGTGACCACGTAATGTTGTTTTAACTTTTCTTAATACCAAATACTGTTAAATCAATGAAATTTGGTGTACAACTTGGTCTTGGTAAGTTCATGACATTCTGCCATATGGCTTTTGAAATTGACTTCAATGTCACGATTTAGTGCTTAGCTTAAGTTTTTGTTATTAGGTCCGATCCTCAGTAACAAGTGATGGATCAATGATATTTGGAATATAGCTTAGTCTTGGTTAGTACACGACGGTCTGCTAAATGGCTTTTACCTTGTTTAGTTTTTCTGATGAGGTTAGTTTGATTTTACACCTCAGTTAAGACGTTACGCACGGTATTGGTGCGAATTTTGTTTTCAGGTTATCTCGTTTGCAATTACCATCGTAAATCATTGAAAGTTGAAAATCGAATACTATAATTTTTTTTTTTGGTTTATGCATAAGGGTAATTATTTGCATTTGATGCATTATTCTTGGTCTGGTTTATTATTTTTGCGAGGAATATCTCACTTTCATTTACAAAACTCCGTGTCTAACGTTACTAATCAAACAGCAAATACATGTTTAGCCATGTAATTTTTAATTTTTTATTATTCCGATTTTCACTCAACTTTGCGTGAGGGATGCCATCTTCCATTCCTTTGTATCACTTAATCCGTTTTTTCGTCAGACAAAATTTGAAACCTACAGAGTCTATTATGCGTCGATGTCTGGTATGTCCAACGTAAAAAAAAACTGCCGAGAAAATACTGATTACTTAATTTTGAAACAATTTTTCGAAAAGATGAAGAGAAGAATGTAAACTATTTTGCATATGTGTTTAAAATACATTACATCAATATTCAAAATAATTAATACAAAGGGAAAAATCGGCATATTCTACATCAGAATAAACGATTTTCGCATGGTAGCCATTTTGTCACAAATAAGGTTTTCTAACGCGCCATACATTTTTCAACATTTTTGTGCACTTATTTAGAAAAATTTCGCTCAAAAACCTAAAAATTTTTCTATATGAACCGTAAGTACACAGATTTTACTTTTTCAGAGTGTATTTTGATTCTTCATTTATGCCTCAATAAGGGAAATCATATAAATGAGGCAACGGTAGCCAATTTGTCACATTAATAAAATTTGGACGTTAGGACGTAAGGACACGACAGAAGGACCCGCAACGTTCGTTTCTTTTATTATGCCGCTATAGTTTTAATTGATCTTAGATATTAATTTTTTTTTTATCTTTTATTCAAAAGCTTTTTGCTTCAACATACATTTGTATGTCTGTTTTTGTTTTACACCTGTGGTCTATCTACAAATGTGATCTGTGATTTTTTTTTCCGTATTTCGTATTCTTTACAAATGAAATTGAAACCCACTAGGAAAAAACAGAACAAAATAAACCAAAAACAAAAAGTAAAAACAAAAACAAAAAAGATAACAGAAAAAAAAACATTGGAACAAAATATTTTTTGCCAAACTCTAGAAAAGGAGAGAATTTTGCTGATTTGCTAGAATTTTTGTGTTATATCGGCGCTTTATACGAATGATTCCGTAAAGTTCTGTAGGACTTTTATCTTTTAAAATGTTTGTACGAGACTTAAACATTGAATTCTTTTAATAATGACGATTTGGGTAATTTTTAAGTTTCAGTAAAACAAAGTAGACTGCTGTTAGTAAACCACAATTATTCCTTTGTTGTCTGTTATAAGTACATTGGCATCGGCATCGATACAAGATGGGGAATGTTAAGATGTGCATTCAAAAATTTCAGTATTGCATAAAATGATTTCATTGATATCCAGTGTAATTTTAATGATTCTTATGACTAATAAGTACATATGTTTTACTGTAAATTCATAAAGTCCCTAATATGATTAAAAAGATGGATGTCCGGGAATAACATCCTTCTTCTGACTTGCAACTTAAATATATTCAATGACGGAAAGTCAGCTTTTGTGTAACGTTAGGTAGCACCAACACTGTGCGTAACGTCTAAGCGGCGAAACAGGGATGAGCGAGACTTCTTTTATTGTCCACACTTGTTTTTCCTGTTTGTCCAGCTGATTTTTTTTCAGGACGGAAATCTGTATTGCATTTTTATTGATTATTGAAAAGCTTTGTGAAAATACAGATACATGTGTAACAGGTAGAAATTTTCAGAATATTTTGAGTTTTATGTCTGAAAAGAAAAACAAATGGAAATATTTCCCCTTTTTTTTTTCATTATTATTATTTTCCTTATGATCAGACCGAGTTCTGTCGAGTTACTATTATCGTATTATCGATGTACATAGTTTTCCTTGTATTGTATATGAAAATAAAAAATATCATGTGCAAGATTTTTTTAATTATTCGGAATATTTAGCACAGATAGACAAGAAGAAAGTCCTTTTCTTGGGCAATTTTCGATTTGTTTGACGATCCGACAGTTTTTGATATTTGATATTACTGGTTGTAATGATGTATGTAATATTTATCATGTATAGTTTTCTAAACATTGTATAATTTATTAAAAGACTCACAAGAAAGTTTTGTGCTTACAAACTAGACATTTTTGTGTCAAAAATATCACCTGCATTGCCTTCTTCCGATTTAAAATTGTCAAATAAAGTGACAACACTGGCATATAATTCGAATCCAGGGTTACAATGGATATGCAGATGTTTTCGCGATTGATTGCCTGATTGCTGGATTAGATCTGATATAATACGATAAGATGGGTTAGGTCGCACAGGAGAACAAACAACTAGATATAATATAAGACTACATTACTTAAGGTTACAAGTGCGCAATTCATGATATTCGGAAGGCATCCAGTTTTTACCCCAAGATGAAATTCAGAATTAAGAGCGACAGTGCATACGATTTGTAGATAATCAATTTCGTCAACGCAGTCATGGGCATCGACATTACACTGCCCCAAATCTGCATGACATTTCAATTACTGGTCTTCTACCATACATGAATGTCCCTCTAGGTATTCATCACATACTCACAAAGCTATACTCTTTACCCCATTCAAATTTACTTTCATTTTATAAAATCTGTTTAAACTCTTCCGTGACAGATCCATCGTCACATGAATACAAATTAACTGCTATTGTCCTAGATATTGCTCATCACAGACTATTTAAACCTGTTAGCACATCTGCTAATGAACAAGAACGTTCATTCTTAAAACTCAAATTTACAAACAAAGGCTTAGATGCCATCAGACTTGGCAATATTCTTCATAATAAACATGTTACCGCTAAGATACCACCATATCTTAAAGACCAAACAGTTCCTCTTATATCTTATACATATACAAAACCAATTGCAACTAACATCTTCAATCACAAACGGGTATTGCGGGATGTCCAAATTGATGACTTCAAATCAAAACCACCTGATTTTTCTTGTCTCTCTTCCCCATTTATATACGCTCCTGCTGGTCACGTTATTACAGGGGACCTCAACATCGTAAACAATGAGAAACTACATGATCTCTTCACAAAAGGTCCAAAATATCGTGAACCCCAACCCATCAATTGGAAACATAACTTTAAAATATTGATGAACGCAGTTGAGGAATACGCCAAACAATGGGCTAAGAGAGAAGGAAAAAGTTGAAACACTGTCCGACTGGATCAGGTCCATAAAGTCATTGATTGTAGCTCCAATGAGGCGCCTAAAGACAACCATGAACCCAAATTTAAAAAGCATATTCGATTATCCCGAGATAGAAAAAACATTGTCCTTCCTCCATGACAATTATGTCATCTTACCAGCTGACAAGGCCCAAAACAACATCACATGTATCTGCAAAAGACATTACATTGACTGCTTAATGAAGGAGATGGGCATTGACAATTCATTTGGCAACCCAAACATACAAACTCTCCACCATACCAAGGGAGGACATACTAAACAATCACAAATCAGTATTGTCTTCCTTTGGTATCAGTTTGAGTGAAGAGAACAACATCCTGCCTTGTATCTACTAGGTACCTAAATTACAAAAATCCCCTTACAAACAGAGATACATTGCTGGGTCTGCCATATGCACAACAAAACCCCTTTCTAAGCTCCTCACTTCATTACTTACTGCAGTCAAAGATTGCCTCAAGATATATAGTGATAAAGTATACTCAACAAGTGGAGTGAATCAGATGTGGATTCTCAAAAACTCAAAAGACTTATTGGAATATCTATCTTCAACTGAACTCAACCACTGCAACAGTGTCAGAACATTTGATTTTTCTACTCTCTGTACTACTCCTCCACACGATAAGCTTAAGTCAGTACTCCGGGATTTAATACATCAGTCTTTCTGTAATAAAAAGGGTGAAAGAAGATATTCATTTTTGGTGATACGTAAAGATGGGGCATATTTTGTTAAACATCACACTGATTCACACAAAAAGAATACAGAGGAGGATGTCATTTTAATGCTGGAATTCTTGATTGATAACATATTTGTAGAATTTGGAGGACAAGTTTTCCAGCAGACAATAGGGATACCTATGGGGTCTAATTGTGCACCACTTTTAGCAGATTTGTTTCTTTATTCGTATGAAGCCATGTTCATACAAGGGCTAGTTCAGACAAACGACAATAAGCTAGCCAAATCCTTTAATTTCAGTTTCCGTTATATAGATGATGTTCTTTAATTGAACAATCCTCAATTCAAGGATAACCTTCATCTTATATACCCAAATGAACTCGAAATTAAAGAGACCACTGATACACCATCATCAGCATCATACCTGGACCTATACCTCTACATTGACAGCTCTTGACGTCTGCAAAACAAAACTTTACGACAAGCGTGATGATTTCGACTTTCCCGTTTTTGAGCAGTAATATTCCCACTTCTCCGGCATATGGCGTGTACATTTCACAACTCATTCGCTATTGCCGTGCCTATAGTTTGTACAGCGATTTTGTCAACAGAGCGAAATTACTGTCTCAAAAACTTATACATCAAGGGTATGTTCAGTCACTGTTGCAATTGTCACTACAGAAGTTTTACGGTCGTCACCACGATTTGACAGACCATTACAATGTTTCGGTTTCACAAATGAGAACAGATACCGGAGTGACTAACACCGACTGTAACAAAACCGGACTTTTCACTGGCAGTGTGACGGGTGCCACGCGTGGAGCAGATCATGCTTACCCTTCCGGAGCACCTGATGATACCTCAGTTTTTATAGGGGTTCACACTACTAGTGCTTTAGTTTTGTGAAGTTCTTGTTCTTTTTTTATTTTTTTGTTTTGTCTTTGTCATACTGTCTTTATTCGTGTTGCTGTGAATTGTCGTGATTTTGATTTATGATTTTAGAATTTCCCCTTTCCTCGTTCTTGCTTCGGTATTCGTTTGCCGATGTATTTCAAAACAATCGTAGTACATATAATAAAATAACCCAGACAATAGTGAACTGAAATTATACAAGATATATTTCCTTAACATTTTTCGGCCGAGGGCGTCAAGGAAAATAACTTCCCCAAAGATATTATGCCTTTTTTCAGCCCAATTTACTCAAAGATGAGCAGCATGAACCCCTATTTTTTATTCATAAATTTGGAAGATCTTTATATATAGACTAGTGATATGTAGGACCCGTGGGGCTGAGATTTTTATAGAATTTTGTCAAACTGAGGAACCCCCTTTGGAAATAGCATTGCAAATAATTCCGCTCTTGTAACCTTGGGAGTTCTACATGTGATAGATAAATATAAATTCATGTGATCTTCAGCAAACAATCTCATCCCTTTGACAGTCCATATAAAAATTATCAAATGTGTCTAAAACATGTTTAATGCGGGTTAGTATTACTTAATTCTGACATTTGCCTGAATTTATTACATGTAAAAAATACATCTATGTCGATAAAGTAGCTGCATTACGAACACAATTTGAAATATTTGATACAAGTTAACATCGAGCTAGCATATGAACATTATAATGGAAGAAATTAGATTATCTTCGAAGTGTTGGATTCATTTAATCCAATTGCTGAAACGAAATTATCATACCAATAACTACGATGTTCTATCGTTTTGAATTGCTTTGATTTAAGTATGTGTTCTTTGCCCTTTGGTTTTTTTAATATATGTTTTAAGCAGAAAAGATTCACCTTTCATTGAAGTTTTCGTTTGTTAGAGAAATAACCAAATGGGCCTATCAACAATTTGTTAGCTTTTCCCCTGAGCTGAAAAATTCATTTTCCTGTCTGTCTTTGAAGCGATTTAAATTTTGGTAGTTGCATATTATTCTACTTTTAGCAGTTCCATGTTTTTTTAAATATATTTTACTGTAAAACAACCAATTTTTTTAATAATTCATATTTCCAGGAACACTTGAAAGTTCCTTTACCTTAATTGAAAAGAAAGGAAAAGACAATACGCACTACATGAAAAGGTCGTTTTATGAATATTTGCGTATTAACTCAAATGGGTTGTAAATATGACCGGTCATATTTGCAATATATCTATACATATACGGGCATGATTATAAATATTGGTGATGTGCATTTTAATGCAATACCATCGCAAATGTTTGTAAAAAATGGTTATATATTTATTACCATTTACGTTCAGTGTAAATCATTGGAAATAACCGTCAATTTTTTGGAAATATTTGTTAACATTTTTAAATGTGCGTAAATATTGTAGATTTCCATAAATATTTACTACCATTAANACGAGACCCAAAATTTTGAACTATTGGATAGTTGAATGCGGAAGTGTGTGTCTCAGCACAAGAACGTTGCCTTAGAACTGTTATCCATGCCAAAGAATACCCAAAAGATATAAACTGGAGATGGACAAAATAGGGTAGAAAATATCCATAATTTGCCCATAAGTTACATATATATAAATTAATGAATTAGTACTCGATGACAAAAAATAACTGGAAAGGTACAAAATAGATTCAAAATAGTGAGTGATTCAATGATAAATTGAATGTGTCCTCCCTGACAAACAATTAAATCCAAAGTACCGTATTATTTGAAACTGATCGGTGCATCAGCTTATAGTCATAATTGTAGCATATTTGAGTCGGGTATGGGCCATTTGATTAATATTTTCTAGAAGAGGTTTGGCTATTAACAAAGACGAGAAGAAAGTGGCCCATTTTGAAGTCTAGATTCGAATTTTCTTTGTATTTTTTGAGAAGAAATTATTTCTTAGAGTAGGTAAAATAATATTTACGCTTGGTATGCCGTATTCGACACAGCCAGACAATGTTCCTTTTAATCCTACCATTAGAAAGAATAATCAAATGGGGAATATCTGCTCGGCCAGGAGAAGTCGTTTGACCGGACGATATCAATAAAAATCACCGTGAAATATTGATACTGAAATAATTTCTTTACATTGACATTTTAACTGTAACACAGCAATACATAAAAAAAATAAAAAATAAACAACAAGTATGTCAGCAATTAATGTCAAGCTTTAGTTTGCTGCTATCAGAAATGTTGCGATAAGTACTATGCCCTGTTGTAGCGACCAATCACATGTCTGCAATTTGGACAAGTGTGAATAACATCTTTGCACATGTCCATACAAAATGGAATCAAACAGCATCCCAACCAGCATCTAAAAACAAAATGAATAACACATGAAAAATAATGAAACAGCATAAAATAAAATAAAATGAAGAAAACAAAACAAATGACCTTTATGTAGGTATATCAATAAACGCTAGATGGCAGCACAATCAAAGTGGGGAAAACTAAGAATTTGTGGCTAAAGGAACATAACTCGAGTCAAAATCGAAAGACCACGCGCAAAACATTTTAAAAATTTCATTTTTATTAGTAAATAAAAAAATTCCATAGATTCGATTTTAATGAAACTTGCACTACTGATATGTGAATTAAAAATCGTTCGTATGCTAGATTGGTTTTAGTGGGTTCCCAAGTTCACCTACTGAAAATGCGATTTTATAGAAAATCGCCATTATATGAAATGTTTAGAAATCTGGCATTGTATACATCCAGATATTAAATAAAGAAACATTGTGCAGAAAGAACGTTTACGTTTTCAAATTTTATAGTTTACCAACACCAAAACATTTATTTATACTATTTCATAGAAAAATATCAATTCAAAGAAAATGTCACAGATTTTTGTCCGGAGAGTTATCCAACCTGATTCTTTACTGATATGCCGAAACCGTTATGTGCGTATACGTGTATGTATACGTGTAAAAAAAACCTATCAACGCCTGATTGGATAGAGAAAAGATAATACAGAAAATTGTTCTCTAATGCCCAAACATTCAATCTCAAGAAATGTTCAGAAATAGTAGTGTTATGATTTTGTACATTTTGTAAAACGACAATATTAAGAATTTCGCATTTAAAGAGCGGAATATCACAAAGCTATACTTTTTACAGGGTTAGTCATAACATGTTTGGGTTTCAACTGTATCCTTGAGACTGTAAATGACTTGTGATTAAGGCTTTTGTAATTTTAATTTCTTCTTCGAATGGGCTCATCAAATGATGTAGGGAGACATAAGTAGAAATCTTCAGAAAATTTATGAAATAAGAAGTTCAAAAGGAATTTAAAAATCATGTTAAGAAATAGGAATTTAAATTTAAACATCGTGTTAAGAAGTTCAAAAGGAATTTAAACACCGTGTGGCTAAGGATGTTCGCTGGTCAATAGGAAATAAACAAGATTTCAAATAAATGTGTTCTTTGCTAGAGAATTGAAAAAGAAGTTGTTGATCTGGGGGTAGAGATACAAACGGTTAAAACCAAATTTACAGTAAGTAACTTACGAAAACTTAACCCTCCTGAAATTCATATCGGAGTCGAGTTGTTTTCCTTTTCGTTTTTCAAAATTTTTAGCTTTAAATCAAAGTCTAACACTCTATGACTATAAAAATCAGAAAAAAATACTATTTTCTATTTGGCATTTGCTTTTGCATTAGTCTTTTCCTGTTCGATATTCGATTTTCCTTTTCGTTTTTAGAATTTTGACATTGTATCCAAGAGTATATGGTACCAATTGACTTGAGTCATTCACATTTTCGAATATCGAAGAGGAAAATAAACTGGAAAGTATGAATGAACCGAAGTCGATTGTTACTATATACACTTGGATAATAATGTCAGACTTAAAATAATGAAAAACCAAATCGAATATCGAAAGGAAAAATACGAAAATATAAAAAAAAATGCGAATATCAAAATACATGTAATAGTTCTTCATTTCAAAAACAACCAATGTGTGTTTCGTGTTATGTGAACGAAAAAACGCTGAAGAATTATTTAATGTGAACTTCTTTCCTAAAATGCCATTCTTATCCTGTAAATATCAATGCAGTCCTAACTAACTAAACAAATAATTGCAATATCAACATAAAAATCAAAGCTCCGATAGAGCTGAAACTCGAAAGCCCTGAAAGTCTACACGAGGCAAAACTTCATAGTCATCCAAAGAACTGCTGCATAGAAAATAACGAATTAATAAGCTTTATTGGCCTAAGAGAACTGATTTGAACAAAGGGGATAGAAAGTACAATTTATCAAAAGTTAATAATAAGCTGTGGACACAGGATATGTCTCGCCCGCCCCTTGCATCGCCTTAATTTGCACATTGATCTACTGCAGCAGGAATAGAAATAAAATATAACCTTTAGCTGTTTTTACAATTTCCTTGGAAACAACTTATATGATCACTCATGCATGACTAAGGGGCCAGGGCCACCATCTGGGCGTGGAATCGGTATGTACTCCCCAAGACGCAACTGCATGTCAAATATCAAGTGCCTTGGACTACTGGTATAGGCTGTACAAACTACTTGCTAAAACTTAAAATGATCGTTCATGCGTGACTAAGGGGCCAGGGCCACCATCCGGGCGTGGAATCAGTATGCACTCCCCAAGACGCAACTGCATGTCAAATATCAAGTGCCTAGGACTACTGGTGTAGGGTGTACAAACTGCTTGCTAAAAACTTAATGTGATCGTTCTTGCGTGACTAAGGGGCCAGGACCATAATCTAAGTAGGGAATTGAGTTGTACCCATAATAATGCAACTGCACATCAAATACTATGGACCTATATATTCACAATAGTTTGCAATTATGGACGCCACCGCCGCCGCCGCCGGAAACGCTATCCCTAAGTCTCGCTTCCGCGACTTTTTCGTCGCGGGCGAGACAAAAAAATCACAGTCAATTCCATAATCACGTGAATATAATCGAAATTGATGATTTTTGTATGGGTGTCCAGTTCAACTCATGTGCTAAATAGCCAATCGAGGTAAAAATATACATTTGCCGATTTGAGAACTGATTCGACCAACACGAACAGAAGGTACAATTTATATATTAAGTTATTCCGTAATACTATACCTGAAAATAATCGGAATGTGTGATTTCGTATGCATGTCGATTTCATTGCTATAAATACACATGACACAGGTAAACGCATGTTATTTTCATCTTTGACAAAGTTATACGCGACAGTATTACTGGATTTATTCCAAGAGACAGGGACGTAAATACTGTGATTATTTATGTACTGTAAATATCGATTCTATATATAGCAACACCGTCAATATTCGACTTACGAAAAAGGCTTTTGAAAGAAATTTACGCACTATATTTTGATCGGAAGCATGTAGCTCTTCAAATATGTTAATAGGCCTGAAGCCTCACGTGACTTTCTTGGATGGTTTTAACAACTCTCAGCCTACGGCTTCTGAGTTAATTAAAGAAATCTTGTCGGCACACTGAAACCACTGCGTATAACCTACAGTGCGCGACAAATCTTTTCAAATCATAAAAATGACATTCCGATTTCAAACGAAGTGAGTCATTAAGATTTTTTAACAATTCCATAAAAGCTGAAAGGATTTATTGATTGTTAATGTTTTAAATTTTCAGTTATATCGCAATTGTCATTTGAAAGATATAAAAGTTTGCTTTTAAAACTGCGTTGTTTTACTTAGTAGTCAAATTGGTCTTGTATCTATTTTGATTAATCCTTATTTGATTAATTNCCATTTATAAATAATTATATACATATATTTACTGTTGTAACTTTATGTAATAGTCGTCATTTTGATTATTGTTTTCTGTATATAATTTTCTAAGGGAGAGGACGTTTCTAATGTTGTAATAACTTGTGTCCGATCCCTTTTGCATCTTTTTGTGCAAATAAAATATGTTTAATGTAATATAATCTATTTTTTTTTAATAATCTTCATTTACTTTTAGAATCTATTATTCAAGATTATACTATTTGTTGTTTTTAGTTGCTCTTTAAACCTTGTGATTTCCAATAACTCTTCAACCTTACCCTATAAAAGCTACAACAAGGCATGCAATCCAGGTAAATGTTCCTGTTTCACAGTGAGTTGATGTAAGAATCTCAGCTCTACATTGTGGACAATTAGTTCTTACCGGAGTCTCTCTAAAGTGTTGAACAAGGACAGTTGGTTGCCCTGTAACAACAACAGTTGCACCCTGCTGCTGTTGAGGGTATGCTACCAAAAAAAAAGAACAAATATAGAAAGTTTTGTTGAATTATTTATTCGCTTATTATTTACTAGAGGTACACATGATTAGCAAAATTTGTTACAATGGCAGTCTAAAGTTTATTAAAAAATCGTCCCATTAGATAATGATAGTGATTGTAGAACAACGCCTCCAACGCTTACGATGCAATATTATCTCTGTTGACTGTACGTCTAAAACACTTAAAACTGAAATTGTGTCTCGATTTTTGACAATAAATGTTGAAATGTAGAGATAACATTCACCAGACATTAAAACCATAAAAAATTATTATGTCATTTTAACGTTTATAAATAGATGACAGAATGTGAAATTTTTTTATGGTTTATTCAATGAAATAAAAAAAAATAATTAAAAAAGTGGTTATTATCATGCACTTTAGACTGAGACACTGATGTTGACTTTGATGCAGATAGTTACCTCGTCTCCGGCTCGTTCATAATTACTATCTTGGTTAATACAACTTGATCTCCCGCGGGTAGTCTTAATTTGACGATAATGACCACTTTTTCATTAAGTATTATTAAAACTAAAATAGCGCCATTCGATCAATAAGTGGGTTATGACTGTTGAGAATATTTTTTTTTTTCATTTTTGATGACGAATAAGAATAAATGACTGATGAGGACAATTGTAAAACTGTAATGACCAGCCCAGTAGGCAGTATACTTCGAAGTTGACCTGAACGCCGATTTTATTTGGAAACCTGCAATATCTAAATTTTTGTAAAATTGTTGAAAACTAAGGAGTATTTCCCTCATGCAAAGCTCTGCAATTAGCTGATTGTATTTGCTCTCTCTCAGTTTTAGATATCTTTGAGTTTATGTTCTTCCAAATTTTCAGATTTTATTTGCACCGAAGAGACAGTTGTCGAAATGGCTATATTATAGTAAGTTCTGTATTGAGGCCCGTCATGGGTTTCTTGTTTACCTGATAATCAGGGTATTTTTTTAATGATTATTTGATTACGAGAGCATTTATTTAATGATTATTTGATTAATAATATCTGATTATCAGGGTATTTTTTTAATGATTATTTGATTACGAGAGCATTTATTTAATGATTATTTGATTAATAGCTTGCATTTCTATATATTTTTTTATTACTAAGCCAAAAATTTATTGATTACCAAGGTACAAATTTATGATTATTTGATTACCAAGGCAAAAATTTAATGATTATTTGATTCCTAGGACCCCCCCCCCCCATGAGGACCCTCTGTATTTAGCTATTTGTGTCTAATTCATTTTTTATAAAATATCTTTAATTAAATTTTCAAATTCTGACAAGTTCATCAAGTTCTGCATTTTATGTTGCAGTCTTCTAGACTTAAAGTACGAACATGAACAAAGGAATATGTCTGTCACAGGAATATATTAGATTTTTCCCTCAGAACTTGACATTTCTGTTGTCCACCGTTTCAATTTGGTTGCAAAAATTATTTGACGTAAGTCACTGTTGTTATTGTCTGTCTAGATATTCTATATAGTTGCTTTCGTGACTGAAGTGATTTTTTTTACGATCTTTTCATATCGCAGGAGGGAACTGACAAAACAATCAGGGTTACAGAACATCTCCTTGAAGTCATTGGATGCAATACTTGCCTGTCAATGCTCATAATCTTCCGTCTTTATTTATTTACAGTTACTTTGTTTTTTTCTTATTTGTTACCACTAGGCCGATGCCTTTGCTGATGGACTGTTTATTCCCCGAGGGTATTCACCAACCTAGTAGTCAGTACTTCGGTGTTGACCCGAAAACCGACTTTATTGAAACTTGTAGTATATAAACTTTACAAAACTTTGTATAAAACTAAGGAGTATCTTCCTCATGCATGGCTTTGTCTTTAGCTGAATTTTGGCTTTTCTATTTAGATCCTTTTAATAATTTGTTCTCTTTCAACCTTTACACGCTTTTCGGTTAATGGACTTTCAAATGTTTTGGGTTGATCTGCACTGATGAGACATAACTTGTCGAAATGCGCAAATGCAGAAAATAAATTAATAGTTACTTCGGTATTTTGTTATTTGTATAATCGCCTAGTATTAAGACATTTATATCAGGCATGAGATAATATCTCATGTGTACACTTTGTTTAATTACTATCATCTAAACTTATGTAAATTTTAAAACGAAGGATTAACTCCCTCCATCGTAGTTTTGTCCTTAGCTATATTTGATATAACTGATCATTCGGATTTCGTTTGGTTTTATGCATTTTAACATTTTTTTGAAATTTTGGATTACCTTTGTTTGGGTTCTAGTGCTGCTGATGAGGAAATAAATTTCCGAAATGGCCATACAGCTCATTAGAATTATTGCAGTTGGAGTTAACATATGTTTTATGGTCTCACGTTCATTTACTCCATATCATTTCCTAAAATATTTGATTCTTTCTTCAGTTTGTTGCTTGTCATTTACTCATGTTGTCATGGACCTCACTGCATTAAAGGACCGACCATTTAACTTGAAAAGGGGGGGGGGCTATGTTTTTTTCTAAAAAAGAATAATCTGGAGCCGATTTTATGTGAAAAAATATTTTGGCTGCCAAACTGATGAAAAAAAAAATTCTGACGGAGGCTTTCTGCCCAAAAAAATAATGTTAATTTTGAAAAAAAAATATTTTGTTGATACAATGTATACGTGAAAAAAAATAAGTAAATTGTTCTGTCCAAAAAAAACCATACACCCCCCCCCCTTTCAGGTTAAATGGTCGGTCCCTAAGTCAATTTAGAAATTGGGTGGCTGATCTACAAATATGACAGTGTTGTTTGCTTTCTTTTTTGTAATTTCATAAGCAATGAAGGGATATGGAGCAAATACACATGACACAAAGTCTCTACAAATACATGGTAAAACAATCCAATGGATCAACCTTTTTATTGTTGTTCTTTATCTGGCAGTCATTGAAAGGCCTTCAATAATGAGCTTTGCTTATACCTTATAGTTAGTTCAAGACGGCTAAAAGCAGCGGTTTGAGCGGAATTCATTGCTAGATGTCGGGCAATGCTAAATCATGTTGCTTTAACCATGGATGCGGGATTGTCAACAAACATAAAGCTAAGTTGAAAAGTGTTCTTAAAATCGCTGTCATCCGTTTCCTGACAAACAAGACTAACAGAAGAAAATCTCAGTACTTAAACAATAACAGGGTACTTATCAATTCAAAAGTAAGAAAACTTTGCATAATAAAGTCTTGAGATATGTGCACAATACACAGGTGGTCAAAATAACAATTTGACATTAAGAAAAAATAAATACCAAAATTTGAAGTATGATATTGCATTCATATGAAAAATTAACTCTCAAGAACGTCAGGTGCATCATAACTGAAATGCATATAGAAAAAAGAATCGAAACGGGGAATGTGTCAAAGAGACAACGACCCAAAGGGGAGTAATAACAACTTAAAGCCACCATAAGATCTTCAATGAACGGCGAGAAAACCCCTAACCAAACGGCAGGTCGGAGTCGGCCCCTGAATAAAGAGCATTCATCTCTCCCCGAAGAATCTCTTTTCGGACTACATACTGCAGGAGAGAAAAACCCCAGTATAAATAACAAAATACCGAAGTTACTCTCAGACTGACATTACTTTCTGCATATGGCCGAATAATGAAGGGATAAGGAGCAATGCACTTGAGACAAAGTCCCTACAAATACATGTTAAAACAAAGCAGCGGAACAACGCTTTTATTGTTATTCTTCATCTTGAAGTCACCATGCGACCTTCAACAATGAGCTTTTTCAAACCTCATAGTAAGTTCAAGACGGCCGCTAGCACCGGTTCGGGCGAAAGTCGTGTATGTTTTAAATCATATGATGGTGAGCTAGTGAGACGCCTATGACTCCAAGGAGCTTTTGTTATGACACCAAGGAACCTCTTCTCATATATTCTAGGCTATGTTGATAGGTGAAGTAGTTTTTTATGACAAGTTTCTATATTGCTTGTCCAATCAGTTATAATTCATGTTGTGAAGAACGAATACTGGATCAGACTATTATGTTAAGGGCTTGGTATTCTTGTTAAAACATTTTCATTGGTATTTACCGAAATCTGCAGTCAAATAGATATATACATATATATTAAATTATATTTCAAGTGATAAATGCATGATCCTTTTTCAGATAGGATGGGATTAGGTAAGGACATTATTCACCAAGCACATTATTATTAAGTAAATGATGTTTGCTCATCAAATATTATTAAAAATCAACTTAAAAATGAATGTAAGCCCAGAAGAAAGCTGAAATGACAAAATATGAAAACCTTTACAAGAGATTAAAACAACGTAATTGAAATTTTGATGATCACTGTTTAATGTGTTACTATTCATCTTAAAGCAATGAAATAAAAAAAATCTTAATATACATGTATTTTAGATTTTCCCAATTGTATTTTCGCATTTTGATAAAAAAAAATACATAGACTGACCTGGTGGTGGTGGATTATAAGACATTACATTCGTGTTCCGATTTCAAAATCCAAATAAAAAACTGTTTAAATGTTTACATTGGTAATCTTTTGTAAGTTTGAACAAAAAAAGGTACATGGTTATATGATTTTAAATGATTCCTAAAATAGACTGTCAATACACGTAATATTATAGTTTTTTTTTTAATTTAACTGATCAGAATTTTAAATCAAGTTTTATTTTAAATGTTCTCAGTGTATATTATATGGGACATTTTTTTTAATTGAAGCTAGTATGCTAAATGTTTAGGTTGTATTCGCTTTTGTAGATTTGAAATTATATATAGTATATTATTTGATTAACGTAGATTCATCATGTGACTTGTCTGTATTGTAGCACTTATGTTCATAAGAGACGTCTGCAACCATACCTACATGAGACTACGTGATATTTACAAAATATCACGTAGTCTCACGTAGTTGCTTACAAAGAGACTACTTAAGCAAGGGCACGTTACCAAAAACTTAAAGTCATCACTACAGAAGTTTTACGGTCGACATCACGATCTTGTGGATCGCTATGGGATATCTGTTTCCCAGATGACAACAGATCTTTCCCTCTGCAACTAAAGTTTGTTTTTCCTTTATCGGATTTGACTTTACTACCGGATTTGACATGTTCAACACGGCGGGTGTCTTATAAGAAGCAGGAGATGCTTACTCTACCGGTATACCTGATCTCACCCATGGTTTTTATTGGGTCCGTGTTGTCCATCTGTATGTGTGTTCATTTTTCTTTTTTGTCCCCTACTTAAGTTGTGTCCTTGTTTCTTAGTGTGTCCGATGTTGCCATTGTCCATGGATTGTTCGTTCTTTTGATTGACGGTTCGGTTCTCACTTACTTTACAAATTAGGGGGATGAAATAAGTGAAAATGTTTCAAGTTGTCCTGTTATTATTATTATTATTATTATTACCGGTGGATCAAGAGTGGTTAGAACCCCCGTCTTTTAAAAGAATTCGTGTAGAATTTAGGCAGACTGAACAAAAAGAGCAATTAATCTCGACTCCCCTTGTCTACAATCTGCGTTTTGCTAAGGATGGATTCGACGTGGGTTTTCATGTGATAGATTTCAGTATAGAAATTCATAAAACGTAACATGTGTAAAAGCTGAATAGAGAGAAAAAAATCACCAACAGGATCTAGACCACAATCGGATAAAGTCAAAGCTATGTATGGAGGGGAGATACTCCTAGATTTTTAAATTTAGATATAGTTAGATTTAAAAAAAAGGTATTTGAGCCAGCACCGACGTACTGGCTACTTGGGTGGTGAATACCCTTGGAGACTAACATTCCTTCAGCAGAGGTATCGACCAGTAGTAATAAATAACAAAATACCGAATTTACTGTTGATTTAGTATCTGCATATGCGCATTTCGACAACTTATGTCTCTTCAGTGCAGATCAAATCGAAACATTTGGAAATTCATCAACAAAAATATGTATAAAAACTGATAGAGGAAAGATAAATGATATAGAAACAAACAGCTATAGGGGGAAGGTTTGGGCCCAATAAAACTAGTGTAACCCCGCCGCAGCAGGTTTGCGCCTGTCCTAAGTCAGGAAATTTATTAAGCCTTTGTGTGTCTTGTCTGTTTTCTAGTTAGTTCACTTTATGTCTATCGGAGTTTAGGATGATGCTTATTTCGCTGAACTTGATTACTCTTTATTTAGGGGTCAACTCCGACCTACCGTTGGGTGTGGGGTTTCCTCACCGTTCATTGAAGATCTTATGGTGGCTTTGAGTTGTTATTGCTCCCCTTTGGGTCGTTGTCTCTTTGACACATTCCCCGTTTCCCTTCTTTTTCCTATTGAAAGCTTTTTTTTTAAGAAAATATCTTATCATAAGATAAATCAAAATAGGAATTAATTATTATATATAATAAACAAGAAAAAAAATAATAATGTGTAAGCAAAAAAGCAAGACGAAATACTTCCAATCGGTAATTGAATACCGAAGCAAAAAGTAGAAAAGGGGGAAATTATAAAATCAGTAATCCAAAAACACGGCAATTCACATCCAAAACCAATCAAGACAGCATGACGAAGACAAGACAATTAAATAAAAATGAAGAAGAAAGCCACGAAACTAAAGGACTAGCAGTGTGAACCCCATTCAAAATCTTGACGTATCATCAAGTCAGTTTTTTTGTATACAGTAAACAATGGAAGTATATGGAGTATATTCTCATGAGACAAAGTCTCTTTAAATACATGGTAAGAACAAGCAATGGAACACCGCTTTTAAGGTTATTATTCATCTTGGAAGTCGCCATGAGGCCTTCAACAATGAGCTCTGACCCATGAATAAGATAACCAACACATACTTTCTACCAAAAAAAAAAATATAGGGATTTGAGTGAAATATTAGGCGTTTCTTTTTGTAGTATATATATTAAAGATTGCAGGTTCGAACCCAGGTATGGGTCAACCGAAAATTGTCAGATGATTTTGAGAATGTTAAAAATAACGGCATTGTTAGATTAATGCTATGGAGGTTCAGTTTATTACATTTTATGGCTTTTACTTGTTTTATTAATTTTATTGGAAAGGAGAGAAATAAAAAGGGGTTTCTTGTGTTCACGTTCGCGTTAAGTTCAAAAGATATCATGATGGACCTAACTACCAATTTAAGCCATTTTCTCCGATCCTCTCAAGACAAGTGCTGCTGTTGGCAATTAAATTTTTGCCACTTGTAAATAACCTTTCAAACAAGTTTGTATTTCAATATTTAACATATAATTTAAACAAACCCAAAAACAGCTGTCTGGGATAATTTCAGAATCTTAAAATGCTGAAATTTAGACTTAAGGACTAAACAAATTACACATACTTGGGCAAATATTTTAATCAATGACTTTTACAAATCTAAATTGAATTGTGCCCTTTAGGCATTGTAATTTGGAGTCAACAACATACAAATGTACTTCCTTATTGGATGTCCTTCCATATGAAAATAACTCAAATTTCAGAATGAACTACTAAAGTGCTGCTTATATTGGCAAATATCCTATGTTCACAAAAGAATGATCTCCCACATTGAAATGGTAAAAAAATCAAAAGACTTTTCCAATTAGGAAGTGGCTGTTGCCCTATTGTTAATATACAAAGGAAAATTGGAAACCCATTGAGCTTGTTTTGTGTTCTTCAAAACTCAGACTGGGTCTGTATCGCACACATGAAAAAATGTTTCCAGGCTATGCCTAAATGTATGCTAATGACCAAACATGATGTTATTTTCAATGGGATCTAATGTTAATCTATATTCTGAACTGGCAGTTATGTTAGTAGTATAGGGGGTTACCTCAGACCAAAATTGTCGAGGACCCCCATAGTGCATTCTTTGTAAAATATTTTCATTTTCCCTCAATTTTTCGTAAAATATGCAAATTAGTTCAGGAGGGAATTTTTGTGCTAATATAGAGGGCGCTGCAATCGTTATTGACGAGGTGCTAAGTGTATCATTGACCTTTTGGCCTGTCTTAGATATTGTCACTGGTTTTGCCTACTGGTCTCGTCTTTATCCAAGCTTTGACCTTGCTTTAACCCTAACCCTAATCTTTTTTTACTACACCTTAACCATTGCCTCTAGAATCCAGTGACTGAACCTTTGTGTTATAGTGTTTCATTGACCTTTTGACCTCGTCCTGAGTGATTTGCCTTTGGTTTTGACTTCACTAGTCCATAATGTTGTCACTGGTCTCGCCCTACAACTATCCAGAATACTTTCCTAGGTCTCGCCTTCTACTTTACCTTCTACTTTGGTCTCGCCCTACTTCTGTCCATGTCCACTGGTCTCATCTTATTCTAACCCTATTCTTGCACTTATCCTTGTACTAACCCTAACTTTTGTGTTGTTAGATCAATAATCTTGTTTTTGTTC
>MJUU01015197.1:0-15627 GCA_002080025.1 Modiolus philippinarum | reverse complement strand
AAAAAAATGTAAACAATTTAATTGAAGATGATGAACATTAATTTTCTTTTTCCTGTTTCAGTGGAAAAGGATAGTAAATCATAGGGAAGGATTTGTTTATTCTGATTAACAATATAAGGAAAATAATGAAAATATCTAAAGCATCTCGGGATTTTGGTTGCTACCTTTTTATCATTTCAATTCGCAAAAAAACATTTTTATGATGATTTTGGCGACAGTATTGTATGTAGACTTTAAAGAATGACAAGAAATCTTTAATTTTCACTCTACTAAAACTCCGTACATCCACCCAAGAATTCCGTTACGTTAGCTCAATATTTTCAAACTTGATTCACAGCAGACTAGATTATCATTTACAGCAACATTATTCAATAACAATGAAAGATCATGAAAAGATATGGAGAAAATGTACGTGAGATAAAGTCTCTAGAATTACATTCAGCTTGAAGGAAGAAAGTCTTCTTGTCATAATTAAAGCTTTTCATTCGCAGTTATGGACATTTTTACACAAATTTGACGCGTATCGATATTTCAAGATTTTGCAAAATACAAACGTATGCATCATTCTCTTGTTTTCCTGTCCATTTTCATTCATTTTCAATATTCCAGAACAAAATGCAACGGTACTGTCTCCTCCTGCAAGTTAAATTCATTTTTCTTAGGAAAAAGATGAAATAAAATGCAGATATCTTTTTGTAATAATACTCCCACAGAATTGCACTTACCAATTTGGCGTACACCGCACTGCACTTACCAAAATTTGAAGTAATGTCGAAAATAAACAGAGCGCTAAACAGCCTTATGAAAAATAAATCTATGACATGTTTTCCCATCAACAAGCACCAATTCTATACTACAAACGTAACATATAATGGGTTCGATGTATAGAAATCTGAACACAAAGTTGGCGTGTTCAAAATTTTGACCTACCCCTCGTCGATTTTCCTTCAATAGCTTTCTGAAAAGCGTTCTTTGTATTAAAGTATATACACGTATCGATTGTCAGATGGTAGGAGAGCCGAAACGCAATATTTAAAGAATACAATGTACAAATGCACAACGATAAGACCCTCTCAAGTACTGACCTTTAGTTGCCGAAGCGGGGCGCGTCAGCCATCTTTGGTAGCACTTACCAAAATACACGCTGCACTTACCAATTCGATTGGACCCCCTGTGGATGGAACAATGTCCTGTCTTAATGTTATGTCCGCATACTGATCATTTTTAACATCTGTCTTATTTCACGTGTCCTGTCTGTAATACTACTACCCCGTCTTCTTACCAATATTTTACGAAAGGATATGGAGTAAATGAATTCCAATTTGATTTCACAATATCTTATATGTCAAATACTTTATTGTCATTAAACTAAATGTGTTTGTGACAAATTACAAAATAACTTCAACATTTCAATTAATATACAGCAATAAATTCAAGTAAACATTTCAAGAGTCTCCTGTCCTCAGTTCTAATGACTTTTTTATGAAGAGACCTAAATTATTTACTTGAGATGGTGTTGATGGGTTAAGAATATATATCAATTTATCTATGTTTGTAATACTACAAAAATCTGGATAATCTAGTTAAGTAGCATCTTGCCTGATTTTGTCGAAATTTTATCTAACTTGTACAAAAGTTGTCACAACATATTGCCCGATTTCTACAGTATTTTGTCTGATTTTGGCAAAAATTATATCTTATACCTGCCTGATTTTTACAATATCTTGTCTGAGTTTTAAAATATCTTGTCTGAGTTTTACAATATCTTGTCTGAGTTTTACAATATCTTGTCCGAGTTTTACAACATCTTGTCTGAGTTTTATTGTTCGAGTTTCAAAGTTATATCTTGTCGGTGTATTACAATATCTTGTCTGAGTTTTACAATATCTTGTCTGAGTTTTACAATATCTTGTCCGAGTTTTACAATATCTTGTCTGAGTTTTACAATAGCTTGTCTGTGTTTACAATATCTTGTCTGAGTTTTACAATATCTTGTCTAGGTTTTACATTATCTTGTCTTGAGTGTAACAATATCTTGTCCGAGTTTTACAATATCTTGTCCGAGTTTTACAACATCTTGTCTGAGTTTTATTGTTCGAGTTTCAAAGTTATATCTTGTCGGTGTATTACAATATCTTGTCTGAGTTTTACAATATCTTGTCTGAGTTTTACAATATCTTGTCCGAATTTTACAATATCTTGTATGAGTTTTACAATATCTTGTCTGAGTTTACAATATCTTGTCTGTGTTTACAATATCTTGTCTGAGTTTTACAATATCTTGTCTGAGTTTTACAATATCTTGTCTGAATATCTTGTCTGAGTTTTACAATATCTTGTCTGAGTTTTACAATATCTTGTCCGAGTTTTACAATATCTTGTCTGAGTTTTACAATATCTTGTCCGAGTTATACAATATCTTGTCTGAGTTTTACAATAGCTTGTCTGAGTTTTACAATATCTTGTCTGGGTTTTACATTATCTTGTCTTGAGTGTAACAATATCTTGTCCGAGTTTTACAATAAATTTTCCGAGTTTTACAATATTTTTGCCTGGGTTTTACAATATCTTGTCTGATGTTTACAATATTTTGTCCGAGTTTTACAAAACATTGTGCCATTTTAACAATTTCTTGTCCGAGTTTTCAATATATTGTCCGAGTTTAACTATACCTTGTCAAAACTCATCAATATATCTTGTATGAGTTTTACAGTGCATTGTATGAGTTTTCAATATATTATCTGAGTTTTACAATATTTTGTTTTATTATAGTTTTACAATGTCTTGTCCGAGTTTTTCAGTATCTTGTCCGAGTTTTACGATATATTGCCCTAGTTTTCAATATCTTCAATATCAAACTCTGGGTTTTACAGTATAATGTCTAAGATTTACAAAATGTAGTCCGAGTTTTACAATATCTTGTCTGTTGTCTTGTTTGACAACATCAGGTCTGATTTTACAAACTAATGAGTGAAATTCCATCGTGCTGTCAATATTCTTTCTCGATCAGGTATCCCTCACGTAGAATAACAATAGAATACATGGTTCACCTCCATGATAAATACTTAAGCATTCTTGCAAGTTTGGTTGAAAGCTCAGTGAATTCTAAGTGTATCATGGAGGCATAACTTTCAAAAAAATCCAAGGTAACATGACAAAGTCTAATTGTAGCGTGGAAATGCTGGAAGAAATGCAAATGGCTGCTGAAAATCTACAATTTACAAAATGTAAACAATATATACTGAAGCATCACTACATCTAAGCACGAATGAATTAAGTAAGTAAGTAATCACTGCACGTTTGGTTGAAAGGTGCCAGGCGGTCTAGGAGATGCAAAAAATATTGTATATTTGATGCTAACAAACGTCCACAAAGACGGATGGTCGGACGTAAGACGGTGAATAGAGATTTTTTTTGTGTGGTGCTGCAGACGACACAATATGATATGATTGAATATACATTGAACAGATAGGAACAGGAACAAAATATTGATAAATCGATATATGTTTCAAATCAATATGATTAATCAATATTTTGATGAAAGTGCAAATAAAATAAAGAAATTCAAATTCAAAATTCCCATTGTTTATTTTTTTAGATTATTATGAAAACAATCAGTTCTCTATTGGTACACGTCAAATACAAGCACATTTTCGACCAGAGTTCAGCAATTCCTGATCAACAGATGGCGTCGATCGTTTATGTTATCCAATGGTTTCTGTTGACATTTTCTGAAAAAAATAAAGCAGTATTTTACCTAGTTTACATCAAATTGTAATACTGGCAACGTCTACCTGGTTGTTAACTACAATGGTGGCAGTATCAGTATTCCAACATAACTTTTTATACTTGATATAGATTTCCCGCCTTCTCATTTGTTAAGAAGTATGTGCCAATACGGTATTACATGGAATTATTGAAGCATTTTTCTTACTGGTGCACGAGCAATGTTTCCTCCCTCAGAGGGCATCACTTAGCGGTGGATAACATTGTTCTTGGTTCAATATTTTCACACACTAATTTTTATTAAAGAATTTCAGCACGATAAGATATATATATAGACAAGAGGATGACAGAGCAGATTGTCAGCCCCGAAAAAATGTCAACAGTGGTTTTGCCTGAGGAGAGTGGACTCAACATAGATGCATAATTTTTATTATTCTAAATGTATATATGTTTCATTGTTTATAATTGTTTGTGTTTTGTATATGTATGCTGTCAACCCGCAAGGGTAAAAATAGCATTAATAAACATATATATATTACTACCTTCAGATATTTTAAACATGTTTGGGGTAAAGTTTACTGCTTAAGTGCAGGAAACATATTTGGAACATAACAAACAAACCAGCTTCACCTTAGTTTTAAACCTATAAGTACAGCCATAAGAACGCATTGGACCTTTTTTACTCCTCTAGCTCCGTCGGTTGTAGCTTTAATCAAATCTTAGATATTTGTTCATATATCCAGGAAATGACCGACAATGTTTTTGAGGTTATTATCGAAAATGCAGAGGTCAGAGTTGCTCTATATGATGAAAATATACTGACTCAAATATCTTACTTTTCAGTTTGCATCAAAATCTTTTTAACCACAAGAAAGCTCGAAACCCTATTAAAGAGCAATTATTTTTTCCTTACAAAAGAATTGTTGGTTTATTGCTGTGATGGACGGTGTCATGAAGATTTCAAAAATAAGAAATTTGGATTAAAAGCCACCTTCTAGGTTTATGATATGTTTAGAGTCTTTTCACGCCTGAATACAAAATGAGCATTTTTGAAAGTTGACAAGTATGCTGGACCATTGCTGGTCTGAATTATATCATAGGAGGAAAGGGGAATGACAAACCACGACCGAATCGTCCAGTATCGATGAAGTCTTTTCGGAATAAAATAGTCAAGAAACGATAACATATTTCATACAACGCTTTCCATGTAGAAACATCGCTTAACAGTATCAGTGAAAATCTGGTTATATGAAACCATTTTAGATTTGTTGCGAGCATATGGTCTAGGTGAATTATTGAATACCTATCCCGACCACAGCATCGCAAATGTATTCTATTAGACGAGTAATCTACCGTTATCAATTTATTAACGACCACATGCAAAGAAAACTGATACCATAATTGGCCAAAAAAGTGTTTTTATTGAAGATGAAATCTTGTTGTTAGTTACATGTGTATAAATGTATAACGAGGACAGATGCTGTAAAAATACGTGGAAATTAAATGACCATAACTTTTGGTTTTCACTAAAGTGTCGAAAACATTGGTATTTAAATTGTTGGAAAATTTTAAGTAACAGGAATTATGACATTAAATTTCCGATAAAAGCAGCTAAAATGTACACTGAAAGTGAAGGAAACGGCTAGTCTTTTCGGAGCATTTAAATTTCGTGCTAATTTGAACCGAGGGAAACTTTTGGACGATATAGCCCTTTTCAAAAAGTGTTGTTATCTTTTCCTGTGTTTGAAATCTCCCATCAAATGAAGGTACAATCACTCTTCGCTTCCGGTTATCACTCGTACGGTTGTCTAACAACACATAACTTAAACCATGAATACATTTTAATTTTAACAAAATAAGTGCAGTGTCACAGTAAACAGTATCTAAATATGAACAGTATTATGAACTGTGTTCAGGATGAACAACACTTGCCGTGTTAAGTTGATAACCGGAACTGTTTATTTGTATTTAAATGCCGAAACTGAAAGGCGGACAAAGTGGTTTTTTGAACAGGCCTATAGCAGTAGATGTTTGAGTGACATCTATGGTAACACCACATGTACTTCATCAAGTGGCTTAGACAAGTCGGTTTTCTAGGTTTATTTCTGATCAGTACATTAAAAACTGTTGCAACTCCCAGAGCCCTCATTAAAAAGGGGTTCCTTATAAAAAAGGGTTTCAAATTGTTTTTGATTCTACTTTTTGAAAAAGTTTACCTAAATTTTGCCCGAAAGTTTGTTTTTTCCAATACGGGAAGGGGTCCAACTCTCGGAATCCCCCTTGAAGAATACAAATACGATGTTCTTAAAGGAGTTTGTAGAAAGCCTATCTATCGTGTAAGTTCGGTAAATGAGAATCAGGTCTAATTTACAATTTTTGATTGCATTTTGAGTAAGAAACACGCCAATGCAAAGTGGACAACTTTTAGAGTGACAACATTTACAATGTAAGCAACACTGAAAATGAAAAAGATATCACTTAATATTTTAGTCAATTCTTTGGAGATGCAATGGTTTACCGTTTTCTAAAGAAGAACAAAACGTATTTTTGTTAATAATATCAAGTCATCAATTGCTAAATTATTTCTGAACACATATTAATCGTAATTTCCATAAAATAACAATTTTAACGATGCTGGATATATGGACAGCGATATTTACGCGTGAAAATTGTCATTATTTTGACCTAGACGAAATCGACATCAAGGGAAACTGATCTGAAACTTACACCAAACCTGACAAAGTAAATTTAATTTCTTGCGATAACATTTACATTTAGTTCGCTACAACTCTCGTAGTTTTCGCCTTACGTGAAGATTTGTCAGGCCTTTTCATCTTTCTACACCAAAAGTAATATTTCTTTATTATTTTTGCCGTTTTGATATAAATATAGGTGGCAACGGAATCGCGTCTGGAGGGAAATATTCTACAGAATATATAGGTTCCATCACGAACCACCGTGTACTGGGACATGTTTTTGGCGTGATGGGAACAACTTAATGTCGATTTAAGCAAATTTGGCAGATTTTGTAAAATATACGAATATATTCACATATAAGATAGGACGTGGATTTTATAGGAATTGCAATATAACGGATTATAAGATAATTTGATTAGTAAAGGCACGAAAGTACTTGATATATCTTTATTTTACATGCAAGAATCTAATAGATTTAACAGAAAATTTGCATAACTTCAGTAAACATTTGACAGTTTATTATTCATGCATCAATTCTTATATTTTTGTTGATGAGAGAAAATCGTTCAATGAACATAAATGCAAATAAATAAAAATACGCATTCCAGTTATTTTCCGTATTAGGTTTTTTCTCACCACAGGTGTACCTTAAGACGGGATTTTACAAGATGAAATATTCAGGCCAACCAGCATATCAAGCCTCGGAGTAAAAGGGTTCGGGGTGATTTTTTTGTTTTTGTTTTTTGTTTTTTGTTTTTTTTTTGTTGTTTTTGTTTTTCTTTGCTTTTTGTTTTTGGTTGTTTTTGTTTTTGTTCTTTTTTTGTTTTGTTCAGTCATTGCAAAATACTGCACTAAATTATAATACGAATCCGCAAAATAGGGATTCCAACCACCAGGCACCTCGGTCCTGCCGGTGCCAACAGACAATATAGAAAATCCCTATGGTTAAATTGAAGTCAGTTACAACGAAGTTTTGACGACTGGCGAATTTCGCATGTTTTAAATTTAATTACAGGCGAACATCAAACTTTTTTTACCCGAATAAGGTGAAATTGGCAAAATTCAGGAAACATGTGAGCGATACCAGTAAAGAAAATAGCGCTATTGTCTTCTTTTTGAAAATGAGTGTTTTCGAGAAACTTAAATACATTTTAAGTCCAGACATAACCCCTTTATCGGCTGTATGCACCTTTATAAAACAATCATTAAAATTGAAACAGGGTCCACACCGGTCAAAGAGTCGACTGAATTATATTGCAGTTAATGCTTTTTAGTTTAATTGTATTTTGTAATTCTTGTGTTTATGTTGTATATATGTTTTGTATTGCTTTGCCCCCCCCCCCCCAAGGGGTGTAATTTTGCAATAAATAAAAAAAATATTAGTCTAATCAAATACATTGTATATGACAGACAACACGGTAGAAGAACACCAAAGGAACAAACAACGCGATAAGTCGGGAGACATGACATAAACGAGAACACAGAAAAACGAGGAAATGAGACCTTCTAACATACGCATTGTCTCCAAATTATTCTGAACATCGAAATTTAAGTGTCTTCTGCTAGGTCCGTGTTAAGCTCAACTTTACAAATTCAAATTCAAATACAACTAAATGTGTTTGCGACAAACTACAAAACAACTAGTATACAACAATAAATTCAAGTAAAGCAAATGACATGGTATCAGATAAGAACAAAACTTTGAAGTGGACCACCCAAAAACTTTTAAAATCAAATTTGGCTAAAATTGTTCGGGTGGTTCCGGAGGAGAGAATCTTCGAACCATTTTCACATATGGTACTATGTTAAACTATGATTGGCTCTCGTAGATATCTTGTATGAGGTACGGCCATAAAACCCCAAACTTTGTAGATGTCCATATTATAGACTTTTTGACAAAATGTGCTGTAAATGATTATATCGGTTTAAAAGGACATCATTGAATGAAAAGTAAATGATAGGCGAAAAACGACAGACTCAAAGTGATGACAAAAAGCTCGCCCTGGCTTTAGTCAAATGAGCTAAAAACGGCCCAAATTCTCGCCAAGACTTGAACTTAAATCATTGAAGTTAGAATTCAGCAAAGATACAATCACTATCGACCAAGTGCGAATAGATGAGATCATTATTTTAGTCTAAACAATAGATGCGATCCCGATAAAGAAATTATTATTGTAATAAAATCAATAATGTTTATTACAGTTATAAAGATTTTATTTTCAAAAATCGCATATATTGCTTGACTATAATAATGATCTCGTCGGTTCGTACTTGGACGATAGTGACAATGCAGAGATATGATGATTTCAATCATGCATGGACTAGAATCTGCAGGCGATATAATCCAAAAGACTCGTTCATACGGCATGGTTTACATTTTTACATTTTACAAATAATGGATAAAAATGGCGGAGTGAGTAAGTCCATGGGAGTAGCGCTCAGTAAAATTATTTGGATTCAGGAAATTTATGTATTCTTATAGCGTTTTGAGTGCCTATAGTGGTATCGGAATGGTAAAGGAAGCAGGATATGAGCTCAAATGTAAAAACTAGCAAAAAAAGGAAGAAACATAATAGAAGTAAATCTGGCTACACCCCACCCAGTAAAGTCAATATGGCGGCCTCCATGTCACAACCCCAACAACAAGTNATTTTTAATGAAGTGTACCGATTTCTCGGGAGGAGTAGCGTTTTATTTTTATTATTTTTCGACATATTGCAAATATTGCTTAATAACAGATATATTTTCAACTGACTCACGAGAATATTAATAGCTGTCCATAACCCTGTCAATTTTAATTGGTCAGGAACAGAAAGATTGTTCATTAAACTACGATTAAATAGTCTTCTACCGTTAAGATGCCCAGTCTTAAATAATAAATAACTGCTCCGAGATTATTTAGTCAAGGATAATTATCGTTCTTTTATTCACTTTCAAACAGGAGGCGGGGCACCTATCAGTTTCAATAGCGCGTGCCAAATGTCACCAAGTCGCGTGCGAAGCGGAAGGTCTGAAACTGTTTACAACATGATCAATTTCCACAACAAATAAAAGACTCAATACACCAATTTATGAATAAAAACATAAATCTGTTAAATGTTAAATGTAAAATGTAAAATATTAGTATTTCAAATATTTTCAGCAAGACATAAAACGGAGAAAATCATGGTTTTCGCTGTAAAGTATAAGAATTTTACCTATATCAGAATGAGAAGACATTTAGAAAGGATGCAGAACACACGATCCTTAACTACAAAGACACATACAAATACTCGAATGATATTCAGCTCTACGTTGCTAGAATAACCTTAGAGCATGGCTTACATCAACTGTATCTCTCATAGTTGACTTGTGGAGACCATTGCAGAAAAATCATGACTGTGCTGAAACCAGGCCCCCCCTTTTTAAAGTAATTGTTAATTTCGTTTCTACAAATGGCCATACAGCTTATATCTCTTCAGTGCATATCGAATCTTGTTCAAACGGGAAGTCCATTAACCCAAAGATGTAAAAGAACAAACAATCAAACAGATTTAAATATGATGAGGACTTAGCTTTGATGGAGTGAGATTACTCCTTAGTTTAACAAATTATTGCAATTTCCAAGTAATTGGTTTTCGATTACACTAGAGTATACGAGTTTTACACTGTGTCATCATATTTTTACACTGTGTCATCATATTTTTACACTGTGTCATCTTACACTGTGTCATCATATTTTTACACTGTGTCATCATATTTGTACACTGTGTAATTATATATTACACTTTGTATTTTATATATTACACTGTGTAAGATGTATTAGACTGTGTAAAATTTATTACACTGTGTTTGAATATTCTACACCGTGTATAAATATTCTACATTGTGTATAAATATTCACCCCCTTGAATCGCTAGCCAAAGGTTACGATCCGCTCCTCTCCTCTTCACAGGGTGTGGAGGAGAGAAGCGATCGTAACCCATGGCTAGCGATGATCACCGTGTATGAATTTAATATACTGTGTACATTTTATTGTATACAATTTTTAAGAACGTGCACAACTGTTTTGAAATATGTAGGGTGTGCATTACACTCTGAACTGAACATTGTGCAGTGTCCTCAGCTTTATCAGACACATATAGATACATATATATGTCTCTGGTTATATGCCATGCTATGCCTTTCCGGCTTATCGCTTACAGATTTCAGAACAAATGGAAAAAGAAAGAAGCAGCATACCAATCTCGCTTTTGGAAAAATATATGAATTTAGATTATTTGAGTAAGCAAAACTACGAAAATGGCAAAAAATATTACTTAGCCTCCCCTTTTTTCTAAGCTCTCGGTGTCCGCCCATGATTAACTTTGGAAAGCTTAAAAGTCGTATAGATGCACAAAATTGGACAAAACCAAGTGCTAAGCTCTGTCCTTAGCGGGTCCTCAGTTTCTTTTTCTATTTGGTGCCTCTTTTTGGTCATTTGATTATCAAAAGTCATTTGATTGACGTTTCGATTCTCTTACTCTTGCAATTTTAAAAATATTTCATTTTATTATAAAATATTTGGGCTTCCAAATGTTTTCATTTTATCTGCACTGAAAAGTCATATTTTTTTCAAAACTAAAATTCACTGCATTTTTCTGATTATGTTATGTTTATTTTACATTTTTCAACCAGGCTTTGAAAAAACACATAAATTCACTTAACGGTATAATGGTATAATTATTTCTGCTGTTATTTATAAAACAAAGAATTAAATTATACATTGGCCAAAATCAAAATTAGTAGGGAAAGTACCAAGGGGACAGTAAAATATTATTTCTATCTATTTCTCTCTGGTAAAGGATACATGAAAGATTGTAATTTGAAACTCCACAGCATTAACGGAGAGACAAAAATCCATGTATCGAATCCTGATTTTCAAAATCTGCGGGCTCAACATATGTCATGGAGAATAAATCTTTTACACTATTTTCACAGCAAATCCCAGTAAAACTTGGTATCTGGAGTCACATATCCGCAAATATCACTAAGTGTAAGTGAATTTTTCATTCAGGGAGTACGAGCGTAAGATTTCAGAAGCATTCCATATCCTTGGCTTTTATCCATTCAAACAGTGCTAAATTTTTTGCACATGGATCACATTTTCTTGGTCATAAGTCACTTTAAAATACGTAAAATAGACTGTGTATAAAATTTAATCAACTTCCAATTAATTAATAAAACTCTAGAGAGATCTGTTTCCCGCCAAAATTTTGACGTCTTATATCTCAAAAATTCGTACATGGATTTTCCAAATTTTTGCTCAAGTTGTTCCATTGGTAGTGCTCTTCAAAACAAAAGGTCAGAATTTTAATTCTAATTATAAAATTTCTGACACTCGTACTCCCTTAAGTTGAAAAGCTATTTCAGTCCAACGTGCAATATTTATTTTTCGACATTTTATATTTCAAACCAAGTTTATTTTCTTTAAAAATTGGAAAAAAAATGTTTAAAAAATGACAAAAAGTATTTCAATCTGTTCTAATAGATACCAATTCTTCTGAATAAAAGAAAAGAGAGCGTCCATTTTTGTTAACAAAATTTACGTATACAGATTTCCCTAAAACTGATACATTTAACCAAAACCATTATGCTAATTCAGATAATACGTTTCTCTCAAAATTCATTATGCAAAAAATGTATATTTATTATAGAAATTTTCGATTATTTTTGTGTATTGAATATTTTAAATTCAATTTAATTCAAATATTTATTGTCATTTAAACAAACACAGAAGTTTGTGACAATTTAAAAAAAAACAAGTGAAAAAAATAACAGAGTTATGAGTTCCATGTCCTAAGTTCTTATGACTTTATAAAATAATTTCCATAGTAATGAAAGAGAAAAGATTTGAGAATACTGACCCAGGTAGTCACAAAAGGTAAGAATGAAAAGAGTTAATGTAAAATATTCAAGACGAAATGAATATACCGTTTTTCATTTCTCTCGCAGACCTATTAATTACGGTTTAAAAATGAAAAATCATTGAAAATCGACATAAATTACATTATTTGATTTTCCTTTCTGTATTGTTGTCACAGAAAATTATTAATGTTATTAGGACAATCTTAAGAAGTCATTGAAGCCTAATACGAAAACAAAATATCAATTTTTCAAATTAGGAAATTTGCATTAAGGCGTGTTCATATCATTCATATTTCGATGTTAATTGATACTGAAGGTGTTAATTTCCACTGAAATTTAATTATTTCCTGTTGTAGATTTCTGATATGATATGGTTATAGAAGAATAAATTCTCTGCCTTGGGGGAAATATTTTCTAATTTTTACACTTTTCGTTTTCTTTTATCATAAGTGTGAAACTGGAGGCGATAAGGGATTTCTATGATTTTTTCTGTAACTGAAATTGATAAATTTAATAATGCGACCCAATCAAAGAACTGTTAAGAAATTAATTTATTTTTATTTCCATATACATGTACTTACTTACATATTTTTCATTACCTATTAAGGTAAGAAAATCTCGAAGATGGAAAATAAATACTGACAAAATAGATAAACAATAAAACGACCAAACAAACAGATGAAAACAAAGACCAAAATATCCCCCCAAAAACTGAACAAAACCAAAGAAATTAAAAAAGGAATAAATAACAAACAAGAAATATAATTAAATAAAAAAAAAATAATAAACAAATAGAAAAATTAAATAAACACAGTAAAAACGTTTAAAAAACAAACAAAAATACCAACACCACTGTCAAATAACCAACAAAAACAAGACTTAAAAAAAGTAACACGTTTAAAAGATTCGGTATTGAAATATTCTGCATCGGTAAATTCAATATTGCGTATATCCTCCCACAGCAGGGGTTTGGTTCACATCGGGTTGAAGTACAAAACCACGGACTTACAACCTCGGCACTAGAAGATGTAAACAGAGCTTGGACCTTTTGTCGCATTTGGCAATAAAGAATATAATTATCTCATGTGTAATATTCAATAAGGACAAGCAAAAAATACATGCACACACTCTCCCCTAACGTGTTCTAGAAATAAGACTAGGAAGGTATATGCATAGTTTTTTACTTTTTCAAACGTTATTCAGGAAAGACAAATTCTTAAACGATGGGGCACTGGTAGGGTTAAAGTATACTCCTGTATATTTATTTTCAGGATAATTTTACAAATTTTAACTTTCCTGAGGAACAAAAATTGCATCTTACTATTTTATAATTTTTTTTCTTGGGTGTTACTTTTTCTTTTTAACGTCCCTTGAAATCACGCTTAATTTGTGGCTAATCCAACATTCACGACAAATACGAAAACACGTATTAAAAAAAAACATATTGTTCTTTTAAGATTTGAAGAGTTCGAATGCAAAAAAATATTTTACAGACTCATTTACACTTAAATAATCTACACAATATTAAAGCTGCGAAACAAAGCAATTTTGTGTTTAAACTCCATAAACAGTTAATAACCTGAGACTAATATTAGCCCCAGTAATAACGAAAAAAAAAAAACAAACAAACAAAACAAAAAACAAAAACATAAAACAAAAACAAAACAAAAACAAAAACAAAAAACAAAAGCAAAAAAAAAACCCCAAAAATACAAAAACATAAAGCAACCACTTCAATAATAAGCTTTCAACAATTCTATGCTTTTGCATATATGGTCAAATGTATGTCAATTCACATAACAAGTCTATGGGTTATGGAGTTTCACCAAGTAAACTGATTCTGAACGTGTAAATCACGTGTTAATTTCACAGATTGTCGTCTGCGACGGACAAATAAATATGTGACCTAGGGGTGATTTTGTGGCCGCTAAAATTTTCATAAAACATTTCTGTAAGCGGCAAAGAAACCGCATCACACGCCATTAAAGATCATGACTGAGCTTTTACTTTAATAACTACTTTGCAATCGGAAGATAATAGTTTAGTCCACACATATTCTGAAATTTCGGAACATTCATTTTAAAACTTTGAGTTCTCTATTGTTGAAACATTTATTTAGCTCAAATGAAACCAAAAATTGTGTTTGGATCTTTTTCTGAAAATCCCCATTTTTGAATATTGGAATATTTTGGATTACTATTTTATTTTTTGGATTACTATTTTATTTTTTGGATTTCCAAACGTTTTGATTTGATCTGCACTGAAGAGACAGCATAAGTTGCCGAAATGGCCATCTGCAGAAACTAGATTAACAAAATCTTATGTATTTCATTATTTGTGTCAGTATATTACCTTTATTTTGGTGATCTCCCGAGTCCAATGATCAGCCTTTTTTCACGAAATTGATAAAGGAAAGATTTTTAAAAAAAATCTTCAAATTAGCTTAGCTATTTACGATGGATAAAGGATTGATTGAAAAAGAGAACGACACAACCTTCTTTAAATTGGAATCTCTTAGCTATATACAGAACAGTTTGATTGCACTTGTAACATTTTCATTGCAATAATATCGCTGTACGGATACAAATTAAGTGGACTATTTTTTGATAAGTTCGTTATATTTGCTACTACATGTACATAAACGTTGACTGAGTTGAACTTTGAAATGTGTCATTTTATGAATGCTGGTCTAAAGGTTCAAATTAACTACAACAGATTATATGTAAATTCTGCAAATTCTGTCATTTTTTACAAAGGGGGGGGGGGTGTTAATGAGTTGCTAAATACATTCCGCGGTAGATATTGCAAGTCTTGGAGCAACTTGCAGATGACAGTCTGTTATACGATAGGGTCAGTATACCCCTTTACAGTAGTTAGATATGGCAAAAAGACAACAAATTTGAATTTTACTGCTGTTCTGAATTTGTTCCAAGAAATATATATACACACAAGAGATGGTCCCGCCGTATTGTGTTTAATCAATTGCCTCTCCCGCATTATCTAAGGCATAAATTCAATTACAATTTTATGTTGCCATTTTGAAATATCAACACTTTATGTCTCAAGAGACAGACGTCCTATTTGAAATTGATGCTAAAACTATGGTCATTTGTATCTAATGTTTCGCTATTGTTCCATTTCATGTAAAACTATTAGCCCTTCTCTCACGAGACCGTTGTCGTCTGCTAAATCATATCCAACCGTCTGCTCCGTAACAGAAGACCGACCATCGCTTTTAATTTTCCATTTCAATTGTCATTCAGAAAATAATAAACTTTATTGAAAACTATTTAACCCATTAGGGTTATAGCAAAGACA
>MJUU01015196.1:0-23516 GCA_002080025.1 Modiolus philippinarum | reverse complement strand
GTGTGGACGTTATAAGAGGTAACCCAGTCAGGAACTCAACACAGCGACAGATATAGGCCCGAACTATCATTCTACCGAGGGATTTCAAAAGTATTGCCTCAGAAAACTTGTGGCAGTCATTCAAAGATGGTCACCGGGGTGCTCAGGAACGTATCTAGGGCCGACTTTGGACATCTGGTGTGGACGTTATAAGAGGTAACCCAGTCAGGAACTCAACACAGCGACAGATATAGGCCCGAACTATCATTCTACCGAGGCATTCCAAAAGTATTGCCTCAAAAAACTTGTGGCAGTCATTCAAAGATGGTCAACGGGGTGCTCAGGAACATATCTAGGGCCGACTTTGGACATCTGGTGTGGACGTTATAACAGGTAACCCAGTCAGGAACTCAACACAGCGACAGATATAGGCCCGAACTATCATTCTACCGAGGGATTTCAAAAGTATTGCCTCAGAAAACTTGTGGCAGTCATTCAAAGATGGTCACCGGGGTACTCAGGAACGTATCTAGGGCCGAATTTGGACATCTGGTGTGGACGTTATAAGAGGTAACCCAGTCAGGAACTCAAAACAGCGACAGATAAAGGCTATAACTTTCATTCTACAAAGGGATTACAATATTGTTGCCTCAGAAAACTTGTGGCAGTCACTCAAAGATGATCACCGGGTGCTCAGGAACGTATCTAGGGCCGACTTTGGACATCTGGTATGGAAGTTTTAAGAGGTAACCCAGTTAATCACTCAACACAGCGGCAGATATATGCCCGAACTTTGATTCTGCTAAGGTATTTTCAAAGTATTTCCGCAGTGTGGCTCGATTCTCAAGAGACCCACCTGCACATCGTCATCCATGAATGTCACCTTCTCGAACGAACCATCCCTCAAGATTTTCCAGAAAGATGAAATTATCAAACCCCGATAGCAGCAGTAGTACTGCAATGCTCAAAATATGATGCAGATGGATGAGCTTTCCCAAATTGCGGAGCGCAAAATCTGCATCGTCTAGAAGTAAGAAATCCATCTCGACCAATTCAAGCGTTCCTTCTTACAATCGAAAAAAAAGAAGTCGATTGTCAACGTGAAAAGTAAGGATGATCGCTGCTTCCAATGGGCGATACTGGTATCCCTTCATTAGGATGAGGTTAAGGTAGATCGGTAGTCCAAAAATTTTTTCCATAGATTTTCTTTATTTTCTCAGGAAAGTTTCCTTATTATATTAGCATTGAAATTAAAAAATAAAAAAGGGGGGTCACCTTGCCTGTTTTTAAAATAACTGATATCAAAATAATCAACTATTTCTAATGAATATATAGGGAAAAACAGGTATATTGTTGATTTCTTTAAATCTATTCCATAGATTTTTTTCTACTTTATCCATGTGTTAGCCCTTTGAACATACTTTCAAAAAATATAAAGAAAAATGGGGGTCACCGACTTTGTTTTCCATAAAATTTATAAAATGTGATTTTCATAGTGATATCTATGTAATATATTTTTATCAGATTATCTCCCTTTTTCAAATATCTTGTTCCAACTTATTCAATTATCAAGTTACCATGCCTCGTCTTATTAGATAAAGACATGTAAATTCAACTCCATGTAGGTCCTTTGCATATTGTATAATGAATATAATATTGATTGATTTATTACAAATAAAAGTATTTGCATATTTAAAAAGCAGATAATACCACAACAACATAAATAACGAATTCAAAATGGCGGAAGACTACCGATCTACCTTAAGTAGATGGCAATGATGCCTACCGCGTACCTCAGTACAAGATTTGGGTTGTGAGCTTAAATTCGTAGGCATTGACTTCCCAATCTCGCTCTGTTTCTGTGTCTAAACCTTTAACTAAACTGTCCAATCTCTCACTTAATAAAAAGATAGTGCCATCATTATGGAAGGTGGCGAATGTAAACCCAATATTTAAGGATAAAGATAGTCCACACTCTCCACATATCTGTTACCAGTGTAGTTTGTAAATTAATGGAGAAAATTCTATTTAAACATTTATTCAATTATATGAACACGGGGGTTTGCTACGTCACACGCACGGATACTGTAACATTATAAAGGCTCGCTTCGCGAATGTTTGTCTACTTTTATGATGAAATAAAACCAATGGTAGGCAAAGTGAATGAATCCGCCGAAGGGCCGGCACCTCATTCAACATTTTTAGCACAAATACTCCACGTAAAAACCTGCCAGTAATGTAAACATTTATGTACAGTTAAAAATCGGGGCACGGATATAGATGGCATCGTACCAATCATGCTTGATTTCTACTAACCAATAGGCAATATGTTCGAGTTTTTTATTGTAAATACTCTAAAATTATATGATAACTTCCCTGGTAAACATTTATATATCTGCAGAAGGTTCTTTTCTCGATATCGCATAAAAACTGACGCACGGATACTGTTAACATAGAAATAGGTAGGGATACTGCTGACATCGTATAAAAGCTACACATTTATTTGATAGAACATTGTTGATATTGATGGCGACAGGCTAGTGATTTGTGGCTGTATTATCGAATGATATCATATTCCGAAACAAATCCGATATAAACTTGATAACTGGACATTTGGCGAAAAAAAAAATATATGTCCCTACATCTATGCAATGAGATAAATAAACGTATTAGCCACTCATTTTTTTTCAAACTTGTCTGTAATCTTTTGTGTCTGATGCATGATCAGTTAAATTTCTAGTAGTTATATCACTAACCCGAATATTTCAGTCGTTATATTCCACTCACTACGATCGCTCCATTAACGAGAGATGATCAGCCACTAGAGGGCGCAGAATTATTCGAGTTATTATATCACACGTTTGTTACAACAACGATTTCACGTCTTGTCCACACCTTATAATCTGGTATCCCTCAAGGGAGGGGTGTGTCTTACGCGAGGCTGTTTGAATAACAAGCATTGAATATGTTTCTTTTCTAAAGTCATATGAAATCAGAGCACAATTTTATGCAATTTTAAGATTGAGAAAGAAACAACAGAGAACTGACCACCGGCGGATTCAGTCCGTGATTCAGCCTCCGAAAAAGAGGAGGGTTCAGAGTGGAGTTCAAGGAAAAAGGCGGTTTCAGTCGATTTTTATTTGCTATTTTTTTCCCTAAATTCCATTATATTTGTATTTTTTCCAGAAAAAGGAAGATTCCAACCCACGGTACCCCAATGCTGACATTTTTCGAACTCCAGTGATATCAGAGACATATAGATGTATCTATAAGTCTCTGGTGATAAATAAAATGTGATCTTTCAAATGAATTATCATTTTGTATCGAATGCTTTCTGTCGTCTTGCGTCCTTGGCCTCGTGTAAGATTTTTATAAAATTTTCTGTAACTTTTCATGCCATAAAAGATACATTCTCTTTTTGCCTTTCAGATAATAACTATTCAATTTGACCATCGCATAGCATATGAGTTTCAACTTCTACTTGTTGATTTACAGTTGATTCGTTACGCGAGCGCTATCACAAATTATACAGACATTTTAGACAAAGTTGTCTCCGTCACCGCCTTATTAATCAAGGCTTCAAAAAATTCCGTCTCATACGATCATTAAAAAGTTCTTCAATAGATATCAAATTCAGTTTCGGTCCTAACTCTGATTCAAGATAACTTTTTTCACATGGATGACCTTACAATAGCAGTTACTGTTAAGTTTCTACTGGCTACTACTGCAATAGAAGGGGATATTTGGCGCGTCATAGATCTGGTTTAACCCATCATTTCTTTTGAATAACAAAATACCGAGGTTACTGTGAATTTATGTTCAACATACGCGCATCTCGACTACTTATGTCTCATCAGTGCAGATCAAATCGAAATATTTGAAAATCCATGAACCGAATTATATGTAAAAGCTGACAGAGAACAAATTACCAATAGGGTCTAAATAGGAAAGCCAAAATGATCTAAGGACAGAGCTATGCAAGAGAAAAATGCTCCCTAGGTTTGAACAAAATTAATGACTGCACCAAGTCAGGACCATTGCGGTTAACATTTTTGTCGGTACTTTTGTTGTCTGTGTTGTCTTTATGCCTATGGTTTGCCTTTGTCGATGGTGTTTGTGATGCGGGTTTGAAGTTATGATATCTGTTTACAAAGAGATAAATAGATGTTTTTTTTCAAACTTTTGCTTTGGTCTTGTTTCAGGGTGAGAGAAGTAACATGTATAATTGATTTTAATTCATGTTGTCTTAGTGTTAAAAATGATATCTGCCAATCGGCCAATCAACAGATCTTCCATAACCTTATATTAAATTCTGAATAGCAAGTTGAATCGAGTTGCTGCCTGAAATACCGCAATGGATGGGGATGTTTGTCGCGTCGTAGTTTTGGTTTAACCCATGCACCATTTCTATTGAAATACCTGCACCAAGTCAGGACAATTACAGTCGACTTTTTCCAGTGGTTTCAAACTGATACGTCTTTTTGTCTCATGGAATTCAGCTTTTGACAACTCTGTTCGGTAATTTTATAATTACCTCCATTCCTAATGTCAAAAATCGACTCCACTTATTCTATGATTTTTTCCAATGACCTTCAAATTCGTACGGACTGTCGGACATTTCCTCTCGTAATTTCTTCCTTTGAACAGTGAACAACTTTGATGCATTTTACCATTGTACCAAAACCGTTCTGAAAAGGTCTTTTAGATTTTTTTACAGCATGAATACTTTCATTACATGTGTTGTGTTAAAGCATGAATACTTTCATTACACGTGTTGTTGATATACAAGCAACACAGCTTACGCAAATAGAAACAGTCTTACATTCAAATAATTACAAACAAAATTTGAGCTTCTTTTAAAGATGACCCGACAACGGCTGCGTTACAAACAATTACATGTCCGATTCAACCGTATAACCTGATTTCCTCTCCATGGTTCAAGGAAAAAGAATGAAGTTTTTCGCCGTTGTTGATTATATAATGCTATAGAGCGAGTTAATCTATCAAACATAAGCTTGTCGGAATTCATGCACGATAAATTGTTTAAACGTAATTAGAACCGAAACGCCAGTCCAAAACAGAATAACTTCTAAAGACAATAGCAAGTTTGATCGAGTTTCGAAACATTAAGAAACGGAGACATCACATGAGTACGACAAAAAAGTAAAATATAGAGCCACACATACAGATGAACATCACCAACCAAATTTAAAACCATTGCTGAGATTAGATGCAACGGTAATCGCAAGCATCTCTCCCGTCCTGTAAGACAACGATGTCAACAGTATCCGTACCTATTGCTATGTTAACAATATCCGTGCGTCAGTTTTTATGCGATTACAACAAAAGAACCTTCTGCAGATATGTAAATGTTTTCCAGAGAAGTTATTATATAATTTTAGAGTATTTACAATAAAAAACTCGAACATATTGCATATTGGTTAGTAGAAATCAAGCATGATTGGTACGATGCCACCTATATTAGTGCCCCTATTTTCAAATGTACAGAAGTGTTTACATAACTGGCAGGTTTTTACGTGGAGTATTTGTGCTAAAAATGTTGAATGAGGTGCCGGCCCTTCGGTGGATTCATTCACTTTGCTTACCATTGGTTTTATTTCATTATAAAAGTAGACAAACATACGCGAAGCGAGCCTTTATAATGTTACAGTATCCGTGCGTGTGACGTAGCAAACCCCCGTGTAGAAGGAACATGATCTTCTTTCTAAATTTCAGTCAGGTTTTCAACCGAATGATTCTACAATTAACCAGCTTGTAGAAATTTATCGTACAATTATTAGTAGTATGGATAAAGGGAAAGATGTCAGATTTGTCTTTTGTGATATATCTAAAGCATTTGAAGAAGTCTGGCATAAAGGTCTTCTTTTTAAATTAAAACAATGTGGAATCAATAACCAATTATTAACATGGATAGAAAGTTACTTGTCTGATAGATTACAAAAAGTTGTCACTGAAGGTTATTCTTCTTCATTGAAAGGTATTCATGCAGGTGTTCCGCAAGGTTCTGTGCTTGGGCCTTTTCTATTTCTAGTATATATAAACGATATAGTTGATAATATAAATAATAATATTCGCCTCTTTGCAGATGATAATCTCTATTTGTAAGTGTTGACAACAACCATAACGAAGCAGCAATTTCATTGACTAATGATCTTGATACTATTTCAGACTGGTCCAATAAATGGGCGGTTCAATTTAACTCTGAAAAAACCAAAAGTATTGTTTTTACTCGAAAATCTGGAGCATACCCTCCAGTTCATTTTGGTATTAATGGAAATTTATTGCTGATACTGACAATCACTGTCATCTTGGTTTAACATTACCTTCTGCTGGCACATGGAAAATTCATATTGATAATATTTATAAAAAGGCTTGTTCTCGTATTTATATTCTGCGTAATTTGAAGTATCTGCTTGACAGGAAATCATTAATCTGTCTTTACTTCTCTTTTATTAGACCTATATTGGAATATAGTGATGTAGTTTGGGACAATTGTTCTCAAACCGAAGCTGATCTTCTTGAAAGTGTACAAATTGAGGCAGCTCGAATTATAACTGGTTTACGACGTAACTCATCTAAACAAATATTATACAAAGAACTTGGACGGGAAACTCTTAGTAAAAGGAGAAGGAATCACAAACTTTTTCTATTCTTCAAGATATTAAATAGTTTGACTCTTACTTATTCATTTAACATTGTTCAACCCTTTTTACCTAGACAAACATCTTATAACCTTAGAAATGAAAATACAACTTTTATCCCCCTTTTTCTAGAACAACTTCTTTTTATAATAGTTTTTTTTTCGGCTACTGTGAGACTGTGGAATACTTTGCCCTTAAATATTAGAGAGTCTCCTAATTTAAGTATATTTAAATGTAGACTATTTGAACATTATAATTCTTCAGTTCCTTTGACATATAACAACCTTGGTCGGCGGGGCGAAAGCATTTTACATTGCCAACTTCGGAATGAGGCTAGTAACTTAAAAGCTCATTTACATAGTCACTTTCTTTCAGAAGATACAACTTGTCCAAATTGTAATTACGAATGAGAGGACAATTATCACTATTTTATGAATTGTCCAAAATATACTGAACAACGTTTTATTATGTTTCACTCAATTCTGCAATTATTAAATGATAATGCTGTAGATATAGATAACATCACTGTGGATTTCCTCTTACATGGTAACGGAACATATTCTATTGACTTGAACACACATATATTCACATTTGTTCATAAATACATAAATGACACTCACAGATCTGCTTAGTTTTATTTTGTTGTTTTGTTTATCCTCTATGATAAACTTACTTTCTCTAAGCTTTGTATTTCTTTTAATTCTTTTGTTATTAAAAAAAAATCATTTATGTTCTTTAATCATGGCGCCACTGCATGTATTAGGGTATTCTTTTCTTTTGTGAAATAATAATTTATGTGAAGCGTAAATGAGTAACTGGTGAGCCTGCTCATGGACTTCTAAAATACCTGCTAATTAGGTATTTATTATTATTTTATGCTTATTATTTTGATAACGGATAGATTCCTTTTGACTGTTTGTTTACCATATTATGTATAAACATATTTAATTTGCCCTTTCTTTCAGTATTTAATTATCGATTGTAAGTGTACTGCTGAATAATTAATGATTACTTGCAAATTGGTTTCTTGGTACGTCAATGAGGAGCCTCACTAGTGTTAATGCTTGTCATTTTTGCTTGTATTTATGTTTTGTTATTTGTATTGTATAACTTATGCATGTAATTAGGGAGAGGGCTTGTATAGGCTTTGCCTGTTGCCCAATCCTTTTATTTATTGAATAAAATAAGTTTAAAAGGCGATCGATAAATTTGAGAGGCAGAATCTCTACGTCAACAACAACGTCTTTAGTTTCGACGGCGTAAAGAAGGGTGGGGACGAGGAAGGCGATCTCCAGATTTTAATCCTCAGGATATCCAAGAATATGGACCCCACCAACGTATATCTGTTCTTGAGTCGAGAAGAGAACATTACTGTTGGATTAAAAGTCCCTCAAGTCTTTTGTCCTCTCAAGTGACCTGCTGCAAAGAGTCGACTTCTGCCTAGATGCCTGTACCACTTCTCCAGGCAGGATAACAGCAATATTCCACTAAGATGGATGTAGTAAGAATCAAGATGCCCGAAGAATGGTCCAACATAGCTTTCGGCAAGTACAAGAAGCTGATGAGAGTCCCATTCGTGATCTATGTGGATTTTGAGTGCTTCGTGGAGATCAACACATGCCAGCCAGATCAATCGCGCTCCTACACGAAGGCTTACCAACTACAGCGACCATCGGGCTTCTGCTATCGCGTAAAGTATGCCCAAGGTGATTACAATGAATCCGTCGTCTGCTGCAAGTAAGATGTGGCCAAGAAATTCGTGGAGTGCGGGCAATCGGTCAGCTATACAAAGAGACCAACACCATGGAGATGACCGACGGGGATAAGGTAAGCTATGCAGAAAGCACACACTGTCACAGTTGCTTGAAGATTTGAAAACGATAAGGTGTGGGACCCCGACCATCTAATCGGGAAGATTCGCGGCGCAGTACTCAACCATTCCAATGTTAATTTCCAGCACCCGAAGCATGTCCAATTATCTTTTACAACTTGATGGGTTGTGATGCCCACATCTTCGTCTAAGAGCTTGGAATTACAGAGGGTAAGATCAGCTGCTTTCCAAAACCGGTGAGAAGTATATCAGCTTCTCCAAGCAGGTGGATAATCTGGAGACAAGGTAAATCGAAATTCACAGTAACCTCGGTATTTAGTTATTCAATGGGCTTCATCCTCAGCTCACTGGATAATCAACCCAAGAAACTTACCCTCGATCAATTCAAGACCGTGAAGGCAAGATTTGACCATCGCCAGGAGCTGATGATCCCTACGATTATATGGATGGGCCGGCAAAACTGGAAGAGACTCAGCTCCCACTAAAACAGGAGTTCTACAGCACACTCACCGGGGAGCATATCAGCGATGAAGATTACGAGCACGCTCAGAAGGTCTGTGAGACCTTCTAGTGCAAAACACTACGCGACTATCACAGTCTCTGCCTAGAAACATACGTCTTGCTGCTAGCTGACATTTTCCAGAATTTTAGGGATATCTGCCTGGCCAACTATGGACTCGTTCCTGTCCACTACTTCTCACCCCCCGGGCTAGCTTTCGATGCCGCCCTCAAACCACTGGGGTCAGATTCGAACTTCTTACCGATCCAGATATACTGATGATGTTTGAGAGGGGGACAAAGGGAGGGATGGCTATGATCTCTCACCGCCATGCTCAGGCCAACAGCCAACGGGAGACTTTGAGTGGATGGAGCCGGAGGAGATAGTCGAGATCCTCAACTATCCCAAAGACCACGAATATGGCGCTATGGTAGAATGCAATCTCGAATATCCGCAGAATCTTCACAAATCCAATAATGATTATCTGCTCGAGCCCTAGAACGTGGAGATTAGCAAGGTGCAAATGCTAGTACCTCATCTAGGCAAGCATGAAAAGTAAGCCCTCCACTATCGAAATTTCAATATGTATCTGGAGATTGGTATGAAGTTTAAGAAATGCGACAAATCAGCCGGTTCAAACAATCACCATGGCTCAAGTACTATGTTGATCTGAATACTGCCCTTCGCGCTAATGCCGAGACCAACTCCGAAAAGGACTTCTTCAGGCTGATGGTCAACTCGGTCTTTAGTAAGTATCCGGAAGCGTGTAGACGTCAGGCTGGTCATCACCGAGAAGTAGGCCCTAAAGCTCGTGGCCAAGCCTAATTTCGATCGTCGAATGGTCTTCGCCAAGAATCTAGCAGCCGCAAACATGAAGTTGACCAAGCCGAGTGTTTGATAAGCCGATCTACCTGGGAGCCTGCATCTTGGATATTTCGAAGCTCCCCATGTACGATTTCCAATATGGATTCATGGTGAATATGTACAGTGATCGCGCGGCTTTTTTTTCACAGACGACGACAGCTTAGCCCATGCGATCCAGACCGACGAATTCCAATAGGATATTGCCCCGCAAATCGAGGCCAAATCGAACCCTTCCAACTATCCTCCTGAGCATTTCTCCGGGATCCCATCGGCAAGAATAAGAAGGAAGACCATGACCTATTTCGTATGCTCCAGGCAAAGATATAAGCTTTCAAGATGGATGACGGTTAGGCCACCAGAAGGGGAAGAAAATCACCAAGAGCGTAATCAAGTGCAGAATCGCCTTCGAGGACTACAAGCGATGCCTCGACATCCAGCAAGAGATCCATGATACGATGGCTATCATCGGGAGCCAACTCCATCAGATCAGCCGAGATCAGCAAGATCGCGCTCTCCTCCAAAGACGACAAGTGTCACGCCCTCTCCAACGGCATCAGCACCTTCATCTTCTATCGAATTGCTGAAGCCAGCAACTCAGGTGGGACGCCGCTCATCAGCGCTCTGCACTCCTCTGGCGGGGAGGATGCCCATCCCTCCTCCTTTGTACTTGGTAGGTTCTGATGGATGACAATGCTCATACCTGGATAAATAAGCAGCATACGAGTGCAATGTAACCTCCTCCCCACAAGCCCCCTCGAAACTTGAGCTGAAGGAAGCTGCCAAGGCGCTAAGAATCACTCGATTCAGAGGTATATTCATGCACAATGCCCCAATCACCTACCCCACACTCCCTTGAATGCGGCATCATGAATCATGACGATCGCGATGGCCCCCGGCACGCAGTGGACGTGATAGCATAAGAGTTAAGGATTCAAAGTCTACTTTGATCCTAAACACCTGCCTCCACCCAACTAGATCGTCGAGTCTCTGAGGCCGGAGATTTGATATAATACTGATGAGCTCCAGCGTCGCGACGACGTTCCCTGCAGGCGCTTTTGCTTCCACGTATTGAAGCCTCTTTCCAAATGGCCGGCACGAGGAGGTGATCTTCGGACTATAGATAAATGACTAAATTTTGATCTCACTCGAGGAAGCGCATGTCTGTCTAGTGGATGCTTCAGGATATCGATATGAAAGATCATCGTATTTCAAATCTTGGATTGCGGAGAGATCTCTTGGACGCCATGACGAAGCGCTGGGTCAAGCAGCAGCTGCAAGACGTCTTGAGAAACATGGACGACCTAGATTCAGAAGTTCAGTCGATGCAGCTGACCATCAAACGGACGCAAAGGGAGTATGACGCTTCTCTCAAAGACCTTGCCAAAAAGCTGATGACAATAGAAGATGGCAAAGTCGATAAATAAGAGTATGTCTTGACCAATGGCGGCTTGATGACTACGGACCTAGACATGCTAAGTATCACGTGCTAAATCTCCGATTCCTCCGAACTGATAACGTTGCCATTACCAAAGCCATTTACGACCGTTTGCAGACGGATGTAGAAGCATTAAGGGTCTTTGTTGAGCTGAAGCATACGTAAATCACGACTTTATGGTCTCCCTTTATCGAACCGGAAAGCCTGTTGGGGATCATTGCAAGTCACTCTTTGATCAGATAATTGAAGGTGGTAGGGTAACTTCTTTCACACCGCCATAGCAAAACCTTCTCGATGCGTTAGACGTCCTGGTCAGCGCGCTGCAGCTCCGGCTCGTAGAAGAATCCCTTGATCTCCTCGTCGTTGAAGTCCTTGTTGTGATAGGTCGGTGCCTGCGTCGCTAGGGCCTGAAAGGTGGTGAAGACTTTATCGCGGACGTCGAATCGCTGCGGCTGCATGGGTTTGAAGATTCAAAAAGACATTGACCTAATTATCTTTCTTGCTCGCGGCAGTTGGAGTAACCTCGATGGATCAATGCTTTGTGGTTTTGTAATTTTTGACGAGATCGGCTAAGACGGGAAGGTAGGTGTGCGTGGAATTGACCGACAAGTATTTGAAAATCTTCTACTTCATGGTACGATTCCAGCGGTTCACAACGCTCAATTTCTCTTCGTTTTTGATTGAGCTTTACGTCGTGCTTTCTTCAAAGATCCTTCATCCCACGATTATAAAAATCTGCTCTTATCGCTCCTTGGCTTCTCGGTTTGCGATACATGAAGACGGTTCGGAAGGTATCTCGCACTGTCGCACCTTTCTTATCTTTAAGCGGAACCAACCAGCCATATCTGGACGTATTTGAAGCCTCGATTATCGAGAGGGAAGGCGCTCATATCTACAAGGTCGGCTGTCCAGGTCTCGTTCAGCCCACCTACCACCAAGCGACGTTTCTTGAATTCGCGTCGGACTGGCTTACACAGCTCTTCACCTACCTTTCCGACCATCTCAAGCCTAGCTCAAAACTTTGGTGCCAATGATGGGTATTTAGTTATTTCTGACGATGCAACGCTCGAAGCTTTGGCGCGCAGTGGTATAAGGAATGGCATCTAAGGATGCTAACATCTTATCGCAGATCACATTGCTTGCGATAGTATCCTTTTGATTGGCATAGCATAGATCGTGGTGATAGGCGGTCTGATTCTATCGTTTGGAAGAACCATCTGTATTCAAATTCAGAGGTTGGTCCCGGGATCTGTGAAATTATGTCCGGGCAAACGCATTTCGAGGGATGTCGGATTGATCATCGTTGTTATGAGTCCGCCGCCGAACTGCGACTTTCTGACTCCGCAGACGGCACATGTCCCAATCTTCAGTAGCTCTTTATTGGTCACTACATAGACCAAGTCTTTAGTCGCCGTCTTATCTCAACATTTCAAGCATTACATTGCCGTTTTATATAGATAAATGGATGATGGAGACCTTACGTACGATTAACCTACCGTGAGTAGGTATAACCACTTTCTCCTCATGCAGCGATCCATCGCAGGTCTGGTCATCGGGAAATGGGACTGAAGCAAGAGGACGCTGCTGAATACCCCTCTTCTGCACCAAGGATGGCTCGACTACGAACGACTTTACGTCTTCGGAAAATCGCTCCATCGGCACATTTACCAGCTGCTGCGGCGGGAGTTGGGGAAAGGGTTTTCGAAAGACAATATCCGCGACCTCCTCTCTATCAAGGATCTATACGAACTCCTTCATGAAGCCACCAACCAAACCAAGAGGTTTCGAGCATTTCCTTGAGCAGGCAGCAACGTGCCCGACCCTCGCGACCTTGACCCCTCTTATAAGAATCCCATGGTCTTCGTTGACTTGATGCTTGGCAAGCAGAGTAGGTGCGAAGACTACTACGTGCGTGGTCGCCATAACGTGGCTTGCTTCTACTTCTGCCATAATTACTTCAAGCTCTCTCGAACAGGATGGCAAGAATCGCTATCATATCCGCCGAGATCATTGAATCGTTCTCACCCCAGCTCTGTTATATAACATGTGACCGCTATTGGGCCAAGCCTCACGAATTCATCACCATCGATATCACGAACCCGAAGACAGAATTCAAAGAAATGCAATCTAGGTGAGTTCTATCAAGTATAAGATAAAGAATGGATCAATTGCAGGAATTTTTACCGGAATATCAACAGTACTTGGATCATCGGGAGTCCGATAAATCTCTCAAGCCCCCTGAATGTGGGTACCAGTGGCAGTGAGTGCTTGTTTATGGCATGGACGCAGAATATAGATGCAGTAGAAGGTGCTGAAAGGTACGCTCACCTCATCGATGAGAAGGATATCGAAGGAAGGAACTATAATTCCCACTCTCGTCCGAAACCTCGGCCGTTGCCTGGACCTCGTGCTGTATTAAAACTGTCCGCGGTCATCAGTGCACGTACCTATCCATATCATGGAGTGATAAATGCAAGAGCCACTCGAAGCTATTTCCTGTGGTATGTTGCCGGCGTGGAGCCACGATCGCTCGCGATAGAGTTTGCACCGTACCCCTGGCGATATTATAGATAAACCAAAATTCGCCACCATTTGGTCGGGCATTAAAGTCCGGATGGTGGGGGAATACGATACCCGGTAATAAAACCACGGAAAGAAAAAAAAATTTCTGTATGGTGCTCGGAGCAACGCTATGCTGTGTTTGATTCAACGCTTAGGGACATTCGAAACAACGCTTAGGGGCGTTGATGATGCTATAAATAAATGACGTTCATCAAAATCTTTGATCTCAAGCAGCGTGAGGCGCTTGCTAGGGACCTGCAGGAGGCAAAGTGCAGCATCAAGGCTAGCAAAGTGCAGCGTCGCCTACATAAGATCGAACTGCCGAGGCAGATAACACACCGCGATTATATATCATCGCCAAGCCAACCAGTAAAGGATCGTTTTCCTCCTCCATTCCCAAAAGCGCGTCTTCGGATTTGTCGAGGGTTACGATAAGATCGTCTATAGACGATAAGATTGTCTACGGAGTCAAGCACGAACTCTTACTGGTGTGCCAATTCGTTGCAGAAATCCGCCGACGTTAACTACGTGGCCAAAGTAGTCTTAAGCAAGATCTTCTTGTTCTTTCCCCACGTCAGCCCTTCAAACGAAAAGAAGCTGCGGCTCTGTAAGACCATCCAGAGCAAGACCAAGATAGATTGCTGATTTCGCACGAGGTAGTGAGATTCCGTCGCCGTGCTCCAGACCTTGCGAATCCACTAGCGTCTAGCCGCTAAAAGCTGGCGTGAGAAACCTCGATGGATCATCGTCTCCTTCTAGACGGATAAGAGCAATGATCAGACGCATAACGCCGCAGTCTTCGACTACTTATCATGCAACGTATCCATGTGACCCTCAATGCCGATTGCTACCCCACCGTGAACGTCAATGCTGGCTTCACTCAGTGCAGGATCGCTAGGGTCTATAAGGAGGTCGCCTAATTCCGCAAGACATTCTACTGCATGGAAATTTGCTGAACAATTGCGGCGTCAAACCCATCTGACTTCATCGATCTTTATCCCCAATACGCAATCGACGTAAGTTGTCAGTCCGAGAAGCTGCAAGAGTCGACCGTGGATATCCAGATCCGGGCCGAATTCGAACGCAACGTCCCTGCCAATACACAAGCCTTTGCTCTGGTCATCTCCGATCGAATTCATCGTCTTGGTATAACAGCCAAGCTAAATCTTGACAAGCTTCAAACTAACCACTCCAACTGCAGGAGAAATCTTTCGAGATTGCCCTAGTTAATCTAGTCACGTACAACTCCATTCCCAATATCCATGCCGGACATAAATCCTCCCGCTACTCCCCAGAGGATGGCTACCACTGGTTTCCAATCGCCCTGCGCACCCACTCCTACGGCATCGACGATATCTGATAGCAACGCTCACCCTCGCCAGAAGTTACCGAATGTATTTCAATGTGCCCCATAGCCCAAATACGGTGCTTGGATTTGAGCGTTTGACTTATTCCTACGACCGGAGCACGAGCGGTTACGTAGAGGGTGAGCATATCGTCGATATCTTCAGCATCAATAGCATCCTCGTAATTAGCGATATCATCCACGTTATTTCAACGGCACCCAGCAGTCCACCATTTATAGCTGCTTTCTCGGGGTTGATCCGGGCATGAAGATCATCCAGACCCAAGAGATTCTGTTCTACTTGCAGAAGACCCCGAAGACCAACGACCACCGCATGCAAACCTACCTGATCGATCAAGACGGTCGCCCCATCGATAAGCAAGGGAGCATCTCACCATCCGCTTCCATCTGTGTGAGGTATAAATAAATGAATTATCAAGAGTTCAGTCTCAACTTGACGAAGGGTCTGGTAGAGAAGATACAACTTGCGGCTAAGAAGGGTTGCCCCACTAGCGTCCGATTGCTGCTTGCCAGCCTATTCGGCGGACATAAGATGCTCTTCACTCAACGGCAGATCCAGCGTATCACCAAGCCTTTGCATAGCGGTAAGGGTGGTATGGTCCTTCTCGTCCTTCACATCTGTCCGTAAGGCTATATTCTGGTCTCCAGTTTCCTCCTTTTAATTTTCCTTTAGAGTCTCTTCATCCTTTCCCTCTCCTCTTCTTTTGTCCTTCTATTAGCTATCTTTCTTTCCTCTTGTTTACACTCACGAATTTTAACACACCCAGCTGCAAATTCCGATAAATTCTTTATCTGCTGTTTAATTTCCTGATCACTCGGATAATTGGTTTTTTAAATAAGCGACCCTTTTTTGACAAAATATGGTCGAATCATCTTGCTGAATTTTGTTTTTTGGGTTTTTGTTTGTTTGTTTGTTTGTTTGTTTTTTTTTTGTTTTTGTTTTTGTTTTTTGCTTTTTGCTTTTTCAAAGGAGATTAGCAACGTGATATACATTTGTGATGTCACAGTCGTCTATTAAAACTTAAATCTCGCGTAAAAGTCTTTCGTATAGTCAACACATACATGTTAATCTAAATTGCATAGACCGTAAAGGTACCTTAGCGCTACACTCCGCTGCGATGTGCTTCGCTCAAAGCGTCAAGTGACACCCCATCCCCGCACCAAAAAAAAAAAAATCCTAATCAAGTTACTTCTGGATTAAAAAATTTTTCGCTCCTATCCCTAGCTTTTTTCTTTCACCAGGTTCTATGAGATGTACTGCTGGTTAGATCTCTTGCTCAGCTTGAATCCGTTGCTCGGAACGAATTCCCCTTGCAAGGGACCCTTCTCTTTGTTGAGCGTGGGGCTGGCATATACCTTGATGGTGTCCCCTTTTCGATTTTTCAGAGTGAGAACTTTACTTTTGCCAGATCTTCCTTCCACTTCCACCTTCTCAACAATCTTATTGGTCACCCCTGTGGGTAAGATCTCCCGTTTGAGGGCTTCCTGGCTCTGTTCATGCATCTTCGCTGATGAAGTCGTCATCCCATCTTTGACGATTTTAACGAATCCATTGTGTAAGAAAGTCATATTCCTCTTATTTATCCTATGCTCAACAGGAATGCCGTCCGTTTGCATCTGGACGTCAGGGTTGGGGTCCAATGCAGGATTTCCCCTTGAAAAGTGGGGCTGGTGTAGAACATCCCATATAGAACTACTAGAAATGGACAATCACAGAAACTGAACGTGGTTACTGGACCGTGCAATTGAGGTCAAGGTCACTTGATGTTATGCCTATCCGGTAGTACTTAATAAGTGCTACTACTTGACAAAATATGATGTTCTATATTTAACTATTTTTAAAAATCCTGTATTTAGTAAAAGTTAACCTCGTCATACTTTTCACGTAAATGAAACAGTACGCTGCCTTATCAGTCAATAGTATGGTGTTGTACCAAAAAAAAAAGAATGAGCATGAAGCATGGAGGTCAATTTTTAGTTTCATAAATGAGTTAAAAGGGGAAACCAAATTACAAATCATGTCAGAGATATATAAAACAAACCAAAAAAATATTTAATTTCTTGTAAAATCTAATTTTTTCAAAATATTGTATCCTTTCTACCTTCTTTCTATTCTTCCCGTTTTTGTCTTTTCCGTGTACGGATTATATATATACTTGTGTACTGATGCTGTTTATTATATCAATTATCTTACAATGTTTATAATATCAGTTATTATACCTTTCCGATAATTTTCTATATAAAATGCATGGTCATAAAATTTATATTTCTGTTCACTTTTGAAACAAGTGCTATCATCCGGTGAATAGCACAAAGACTATCAACCGGCCAGTGAATAGCAACGTGAGTACCTTTCGCGGCTTTTTCAGTGACGACGTTAATTGGTTAATGGGCGTGTCAGTTCAGCATGACTGTCATTATTAATCAGAAGGACATAAATTGAAATATACATCATTGGTATAAAAGGACACATTTTAACCACAATTTTATTTCTTTTTCCTTAGATTCTCCTCAATAGTGAAACATGTTCTATTCGTTACAATAAAACACTTATTTACTGACTATTCGAACAATAGAAAAATTATGGTTCCCTCGACATCAACTATTTTCCTCCGCTTCGCGTCTTGAAATAGTCGTGTCCCATAGCCAGTAAATAACTGTATATTTAGGGCTTGCTATATAGTATGATGTTCCTCACTGTGTTGAAGACCGTACGGTGACCCCTAGATGCTGTTTTTGGGTCGATTTAACCTGCATATGGGATGTTGTCTCCTTGACATTTACCCCATTTCCTTTCTTTTTTATATTATTTGTGTAATATTGTATGTTTAATTGTATGGAGAGGACATTTGTTAGTTGACATGACTTGTGTCCAATCCAATTGTATGTAATTTGATAAAATAAAATATGTTTAACGTAACATAAAAACGAAGTTTTGAGTGAATGTACTGAAACTTGATGAATATAAATATAGCAAATGGTAGTAGATATTAATTCATATTTTCATATCTTACTATATTTTTTCCTACCTTTGCAGGAATCATGTGGATTTAATTATGTTTAACCAACTTCAGACTCAAAATATTTGTTATGGAGTAAATATTCATGGAAAAATGGCAACATTATATTAATATTACAGTTAATCGTTTCTGAAGCCAGCCATTGCCAACAATATATCTCTAGTGTGTTTCTGTACATGCTACTAACGGGAAAAAATAGTACCACCTAGTGTAGAAAATGATAGCCCTTACCGTAAAAAGATTAGCATGGCACACAGTAGGTACGGTGAAAATAAGTAGCAGTGAAAATAACATCGCCGAATTAATTAATGCTTTTCATTACGGACTGACGATCGTTCTAAGATTAAATAATAACACGACATATTTGTACCTATCAAAAAACATTATATGCTTAACTCTTTTTGTTGGTAAACTATCGCACGAGCTTTTCTTTGGTTAAATGTTGCTATTACTTTCATTCGACCGGTTTTAAAACTAGTTATACAATTCATACGGCCACACATGTAAACTCGGTAATAGAACGACGACCAAATCCGACTCTCGTAATGGATTAAAATCGATGTTTTTACATTGCAATGATATTTATTTGACATAAATAACAAAAAAAAAAAAAATAAATGAACTAATGATGAAAATCATGACGGGAATGGTAAAAAATATATTTGTCGATTTGCACTTTGGATGGAGTGATAAAGGTTATAACCACAGGGGATGAAAACGGGGTGTCTTTCTCCTTTCTTCAACCTCCTTGCTCCCTTCTCTCGAACCCTCTCTCCTTTCTCCTGCCAATCTTTCCTGTCTCCCATCCTTTTCTCTCGGTCTCTCTTTCACTTCTTTATTTTTCTCCCTTCTCCCCCTTCCCCTTTCTCCTGCCCCTTTCTCTCCTTTCTCCCGCCCCTTTCTCCTATTCTTCCATAACCATGTCCGCCCCTCGTACTAGTATACATTTCTATATGTTTTCAAAAACAATTTACAGGTCAAACAGAGACAGTTAAACCTAACAAGAAGCAAGTTTATATGTTCAGAGCTACTACAGGCGTTATTACGCTCAGCAAGGCACTATAACGCGAAGCAAAGGCGTTATAATGCCTTTCAAAAAGGCGTTATTACGCGAAAAATGTGTAATAACGCGATAAAAAGGCGTTTTGACGCCTTTTAAACCGTAATAGCGTAAAAAAGTTGTGTAATAACTGGTACAAATTCGTTACACCGAGAAAGTCGTTATAATGCGACAAAAAGTGTTTATAACGCCTTTCCAAAAATCGTAAAAATGCTGAAGAAGACTTAAAAATGCAAAACAAGGCGTTATAGGGTCTTTCTAAAAAGTGTAATAACGTAATTTACGGCATTAAAATTCCTTTTCCACGACGTTATGATGCAAAAAGGCGTTATTTTTGGCTTTTTCCTCCCAATTTCACCAGAAAAGTTACTTTTTAAATATTTTAGCGTAATTATTTGTTTTGCCTAAAATTAAAATAACTTCAAACTACTTTTAGATTAAACACACCAATTTAATAACATCCTATCCAGTACTTTTTGTATGGTTTCACTTGATACGTTGGTAGATGGTCTAAATGTAAAAAAGGAAAAACGTACGGACGGCAGGCAACGATCCCAAAGAAACGGCACAGAATAACTCCTCTTAACTCACCTGTCTATGGCTAGGCTGAGCTTTTGCCATTACTTTGCGTATGCTGTCCGCCAGTACGGCGTAAAATATCTTTAAATACCCTACCCTATGAAGCTACTGTGAAAATCCACTAAAGTTTGTAACGCTAAATATGGTTGGATACGACGAAAATAACAGGATCTATCGATAGAAAGAATCGCAACATTATTATAGGGTTAGGAGCATTGGTCGAAACAATTTTTCAGTTAATGTTATATTCTATTGCTGCTTAGTTCGTAACAGAAGCAAAAAAAGTTGGAATGGGCATCAAATATTATATATCTATAAACTTTATCTATGTAAAATTCTACCGCAATATCAAATTCCTATATAAAAAATGTAGGATGCGTCAAAATCGACCTCTTATGGACGGATGACTCAATCTACAATAACTACGAACTTTAATTCTAAAGTTGTTACAACTTTTAAAAAAAGGATGTTATAACAACTTCCTTTGCGTTATCAGGCCGTTTTGTACAGAAGCATGGAGGGGACATGCGATTTTTTTTTCTATCTCGAGGCCACATCAAATCAAGTCGTGGGTAAGAGATACCTATGTCGTTCCAACGACTTACAAAGTCGTGGCCACAACTAGCTGTTTCGTGGCCACAAGATACTATCTCGTTCCCACGATATACTAAGTCGTGGCCTCGAGATATTAACTCGTTCCCAAGGCATACTATGTCGTGGCCACGAGATACCATCTCGTTCCCACGATATGCTAAGTCGTGGCCAAGAGATAGGTATGAGTATGAGCAAAGCTCGTTGTTGAAGGCCTCACAATGTAATAATATCTCGTGGCACGACATAATATGTCGTGGGAATGAGAAAGTATCTCGTGACCACGACACAGCTATCTCGTGGCAAAAACTTTGTATCTCGTGCCACGACTTAGTATCTCGTGGCCACGGTTAGTATATCGTGGGACCGAGATACTATCTCGTGGGAACGAGATAGCATATATCTTGGCCACGACTTAGTAAGTCATGGGAACGAGATAGTATTTCATCGGAACGTGATAGCTATCTCGTTGCCAAGCGATAGAAAAAAGAATCACAACTCTATGCTTCCGTAGTTCAGAAAGGCGTTACAACGCTTTTTTCGAGTTATAACGCCTTTTAGAGAGGCGTTATTACGTCTTTTAAAAAGGCGTTAGACAGCATAGTTTTACATTTTATGCTTCTTTAGCGTAATTGGGAATTCTGGAAATGCATTTGAACGCCCTTTTCACTATATTACGCATTTTTGCGTCAAAACCTTTTTTTCGCGTAAATACGCCTTTTACATTGCTATGCCTTATCGTCGCGTTATAACGGCTCCTTTTGAAAATATATTAGTTATATACGGTCCCAATATGGAGAAAATGCATTAGCATTTTATACAGTGTTGTTTTTTAATTTGAATTTGTGACGATTGGATGGCCTGGTGTTTGCATTATACTAACTTATCAGCAGATCTTAGCCGTATTTTAAAATATTATTTTTCTTTTAAGTTTGAGATCTGTACATGTATAATAATTACACAATTTTTATTAGTTTGAGTGTAGCCGTCGGAGATCCCCAACACAATTTTTCTTTCTTTTTTGTTTTTTTTTATTGTCATTGTTATTCAGTGGCGGATCCAGGGAGAGGAGGCAGGGATCCCCCATCCCTTTAGCTCGGAAATTATTTAAAATTGCTAGAGCTTTTAAAAAAATGGTTTTCGGGCACCCCTCATGGAAACATCATGCCGCCCCCTTAGCGGAAAGTCTTGATACATGCCTGTTTTTATCTTTACAAAGCAAGTCAAACGACTGCTTTTCAAATTTTGGTATAGAAGATCGACAGAAGGGCATAGTTGTTTACGGTGGAGATCACTCGAATATTTTAAAAAGACAACAATGAAAGCGTTGTCAAGCGTTGTTCCATTTGCTTAATGGTGTTAATCTTACCATGTATTTGAAACGGTTTATATTATCCACCGTGAAGTTCCTAAGGAACAAACTTCATAGCTCGCCAAGTGAAATAATCTCAAGCTGGAAAGTATTTACTGCTGATCTGGTAAAATAAACTCTAGACGGAATAAATCTCATACACACTTAACAAAAAATGTTTAGCAACACAATTTAGACTGATTTAAATTTTAAGAAAAAAGCTTAAATGCTGATAAATTCTGATCACAGCTAAATATTACCGATATTTGCTTTAATTCAACCCTAAAAAATCTTAATACTCTCATGTAGGGTATACAAGATATTATGGTCCGGAAATTAACACGAATGTTTTTCCCATAAGCGATTTTCATATTTTGCAAAAAAAGGGACAAGAGTCACTTCATGATCACCGTTTCATAACCAGTTCTGGTAATCAAAAACATATTGATCGCTTGCGTTGCATTAAAAAGAAAAATTTGACAATTCTTGCATATCCCCCTTTTCAAAAGACTCTTGTTTTATTCGCACCAATTGTTGCTTAACTATTTTTTTGTTCAGTATATATCAATAACATTTGTTCCATTTGAATCATATTTCATAAGATACTATTTTGTCTTACATATTTACAGGGATTTTGTCCCATGCACATATATACCATATCCCTTTATTTCTTTGTTGTATCAATTATTAATATTTTTCAGATTTTTTTTTAAAGTTGTAACTCCAACAGACGACAGAAACTCAAAACAAAATTGTTTTTTTTAAACAGTTTCAATTGGAACTTGGTTTGTTTCCGTTAATAGAAGTCTTACTTTTTTAAGAAACCCACCACACTGTCGTCTGCAAGTTTTGACAATAAGTACATGTAGATTGTTTTGTAATGAAATTACTTCATGCTAAGTAACGATGTAAAAATCTCACTTTTGATCTAATTAAGCTCAGGCAAAGGCTGACTTTTGCAAATCAAAACCGATTAAATAAATTTGTCCTAACGTGAGTGTGTGACGTTTATTTAATAAATCAGCTTCTGTGTAAAAGAAAACAAATTTGTCATCAAATGTAAAAAGAAATGGAAATGAATACACAATGTTACATTTTGTCAACTCTAAACAAAGAAACAGCTCGGTAATCGGTCTGCCAGCGCACTGATTGGATATAATTAATATATGTTATTTTTATTGAGAACTGTAGTTAATGCTGCATTTCAAAATTACAAAATGCCACTTTATTATCTGCAATAAAATAATAAAAAAAAAATAAAAAGAGGTGCCCCTAGTTTGCGTTAAATTTGAATTTTGGGGTAATCAACTAGAAATCATAATAAAGGACGGAAAACCAATGTCTAACTTTCATAGTTGATCATTTCCACACAAAAGTTATAAGGAAAAGCCAAACTCGGCCCTAGATACGTTCCTGAGCACCCCGGTGACCATCTTTGAATGACTGCCACAAGTTTTCTGAGGCAATACTTTTGAAATCCCTCGGTAGAATGATAGTTCGGCCCTATATCTGTCGCTGTGTCGAGTTCCTGACTGGGTTATTTCTTATAACATCCACCCCAGATGTCCAAAGTCGGCCCTAGATACGTTCCTAAGCACCCCGGTGACCATCTTTGAATGACTGCCACAAGTTTTCTGAGGCAATACTTTTAAAATCCCTTGGTAGAATAATAGTTCGGGCCTATATCTGTCGCTGTGTCGAGTTCCTGACTGGGTTA
>MJUU01015191.1:32234-42654 GCA_002080025.1 Modiolus philippinarum | reverse complement strand
TTCATATCGGAAGCTTTCAGAGGCATATAAATAGACGTGAGACTGGTTTCCGAAACTGGTAGCCTCACTGTAAGACCGGGAGGGTTAACAACTCTGGTTTTAGGTCTTATTCATCTGAAATCAAAATGGTTAATTAATAGAGCAATGAAAATGACATACCAGTTTATTTTCATAACAAAAAACTAAATACCTTCCATGAAAGACTTTTGGTATCATAAAATCCACCAAGTTCCAAAAACTGTCTGAGAAGTTCCAGTGGAGGTTGAGCTCCATATTCTTCAGGAGCTGGCATGTTCAGATCATCAACAAACACAAACTTCTTTCTCCCTCTTGGTGCCCCAAGTGTGTCCTTGCCCTTTTTCATAAGCTTCAACATAATATTGTCCTGCAGTCTGGCAGATGTGGTTTGAGCACTGCACTGGATCATTGAGTAAAGGATACCAGTTGAAGTTTTAGGTTTAGAGGTCCCCAGAAGGACATCCAAGTCCTTGTTTTCATCTTCCTCTCCAAACTTTGTCAGATTAGATATATTCTCCAATAGGGAGGAATGTTTAGAAGAATAACTAAGTACACTGCCTAGGATTGTATTACTTTTGGTTGTAGTACCACCATCTTGTCCTAGCTTTCCAAGCATGTAATTAATCAATGCTGACTTTCCAACACCAGAATCACCTACAGATATATGTATGTAAATTTACTCAACACATAATTGCTGTTTATAAGCATATTATAAAATTTAAAATTCAGTAATGGTTCTTTTACAATATATCTGAACATTGTATGATAATTTCTGCTTGACCTTTATTTTTGTTGATTATTTTTAGAAATTGCTCTCTTTTCAACATGCATTTACATGTACCCATTTGTAATAGGGAAACACAAATTAATTTGGTAGCTATTATCACTGTAAGTCCATATCACACTTTTCATTAATATTGTTCTATTTCTGTATATGTCATAGTGTAGCTATCTGAAACACCCTATAGCTCAAACTATTTTTAGACACCATATATGTTTAGACTGATTATGACTGTTGGAACATCAAGGACGTACTAAACAAATGTTTCAATGTCATGGCATGAAATCTCAGAACCATTTCAATGTCATGGCATAACATCTCAGATCTGTTTCCGTGCCATGACATGAAATCTCAGTGTCATGACATTCTGTCTTTGCTATTGCATACAGTATAATGTACCAAACAAAAGAACCTAACAAATATTTATTTTATTACTGTACCTGTTAATAACACAGCACGTCTGTTTAACAGTAACAAACTAGACAGGAAGGAAAATCTGACAATATCTACTGTAGGTGTTATCTCCTGTTCTTCTCTCTTCTTCTTATGTCCTGAAGACACACCCATCGTCTCTCCAATAGTAATGATTGCTCCTCTCTCTATCAACCATTTAGTGGTAGGAACAAGTGTTTCCCATGGGACAAAGTTACCAGATTCCATATCAATAAAGTAACCATAGATACTTCTATTTCCTGTAGGAAGTCTAACACCTAATGAACAAAAAAAGAAATATACTTATAGTAGTCACATAAACACTTTGTTTGTTATAGGAATGATATCTCAATAGATCAAACTGGAAACATTTTGGCAAGGGACAGCAATTAAAGTTCAAACAATTCATTGAAACATAAATGGTAAATTTTGACATTAATGCTATTGTAACATATTGCGAAATTTAAAACATAGGTAATCAAGATCACAAAATACGCCTCAGTATAGAACATAGTCACAAAAGCCTTCTTTGTCCTTGGTTCTAACAAACTATTGAGCGTACATGCACATGTTAGGTTAGAAAATCCCGCCATGTCCATTAACTGAGTCAATAATGTAGAAAATATGGGTCAAAGTGACATACCTGGGTGTTGTCCTACCATAAATGTTTATACAAGATGTATGCACATTTGAGATTAAATGATTTCTATCATGTAACAGAGATATGAACTTGGACAAAAAACTTGTAAGTTGATTCAATGTGGAAAAAAAGGTCACCATGACTTAATTTTGCCTAGATGCTGATCTTCAAGCAAAGATGCATGAGTATGCAATGTTAGATGATTCTTCCATGTACAATTACTGAGATATGAACTCAAACAAAGACTTGAATGTAAGTCAATCATGTGGAAAATATAGATCAAAAGTAACCTTATTTTGCCTGGATGCTGATCTACAACTAAGGATGTATGCATATGCAAACTATACATTTACTGAGATATAAACTTGGACCTAAAAATTTAATGAAAGGCAATCATGCAGAAAATATAGGTAAAAAGAGACCTTCAAACAATTCTCTCATAAGATTATTTAACTTACCAAGGGGAGGTTCAACTTCAAACAGTTCTCTCATAAAATTATCAAACTCGTTACAGATGTTTATATCTTTTTCCACTTTATCTGTTCCACGTCTATTGACATTGTCATCCTCATCAATATCTTCCTGGCGGTGGAAGTTTCCACCGATACTCCATGTATAGGCAAATACAAAAAGTTTTCCCAGTAAGTTTAACAACTGACTAGGATTCTTCATAAGGTATAATACTCTGTCACTGTCTGCTTCACCACTGTAAATGTAAATAGTAAACAAATATAAAAAATTGATGGGGTGTTCCATGGAACACTTGTGTCGCCTGCACTACAGAAGAGCCATTTTTTGGTCCAGTGAAGCTCTAAAATATGCAAAATTAAAATTTTACTTATAATGTGCATGTCTAGATTAGGAGAAAAACATATTCTGCAAATTTGATTAAGAATATGAATTACAATTTTAAGGACTTGCAGATTAACAATCTGATTTAACATATGAGCTTAGTGGATTGGCAAACCTCTAGAATCGGTAAAAAAATCTAAGTATAATGTGCATAACCAGACCTGATATACAACAAATACTGAAAATTAGGTTGTGAAGGAGTCGAAGATTAAACTAGAGATTGTGTCTGTAAGACACGGATGCCCCCCAAATAAATTTATCGCAAAAGATAACCTAAGTCAATTGGGCATAAAATAAATCCCCTGTCAGTGATGGAATATTGTGTGTAGTTGCTTAGAAGTGGACCTAAACCCAAAAATTTAACAAAGTCATTCAAGCATAAAATGTAGGTCATAAATACTCAATGCTTTGTGAAACAGGTAGTTCTCCTATAGATGAATGTTACAGTGAAATATCATGATGATACAATACTTAGTCACTGAGAAACAGCCTTAAATGCAAAAGTTAACCAAAGTCACTAAAGCGTAAAATATAGGTTAAAGCCACCTAATTGTCAGTGATTTGTGTAGTACTCATCAAGACAATTAATTTGATGAAACATCATTGCCTTATAATGTGTAGTTGTTGAGAAATGGACTTACATGTAAAATTTAATTAGAGTCACTCAACCATGAAATGTAGGTCAAAGAGTCAAACTGCCTCATGAACTCTGTAGTACTATCAAGGATCTACCTACTGGCCTACTATAATTGTTCTATACCTTACAGTTTCCGAGAAATAACTTAACCGGACGTACGGACGTACGGGCGGAAGGACGGACAAGGGTAACACTATATGCCCCTTCCACATTCGTGGGCGGGGCATAAAAACCCATTTAACAAATGAGCTATTTTGGCTCTGTTAACCTCTTAAATCTGTAAAATCAAAAATTTTAAATATCGGGTGCTCAACTATATCAAGTAATCAATGTATTCTGAAAGGCTGGTTGGAATATGATTTACAGTTTTGAAGGAGTTCCACATAAACAAACAGAATTAACAAATGAGCTATTCTGGCTCAGTGAACCTCTAAAACTGCAAAATCAAAATTTTAAGTATCAGATGCACAACTACATCAGGTGAACAACATATCCTACAAGTTTGGTTGGAATCTGACTTACAGTTGTGATGGAATTGGGGATTAACAAACCAGATTATCAAATGAGCAATTTTGGCTCTGTGAACCTCTAAAATCTGTAAAATCAAAATTCTATATATAAGGTGCACAACTACATCAGGTGAACAATTTATCCTGAAAGTTTTGTTGGAATCGGACAGGCAGTTTTGAAGAAGTTGCGGATTCAAAACAGACAGACTCACAAATGAGCAATTTTGGCTCTGTGAACCAATAAAATCTGTAAAATCAAAATTCTAAGTATCAGGCGCACAACTACACCCAGTGAACAACTTATCCTGAAAGTTTTGTTAGAATCTGACAAGCAGTTTTGAAGGAGTTGCGGATTCAAAACCAACAGACTCACAAATGAGCATTTTTGGCTCTGTTAACCTCTAAAATCTGCAAAATCAAAATTCTAAGTATCAGGTGCACAACTACACCAGTTAAACAACATACCCTGAAAGTTTGGTAGGAATCGGACAAGTGGTTTTGAAGGAGTTGTGGATTCAAAAACTCGGGACAACGACGACGTAAGACGACGGATAGTAATCCCTATGTGTCAACTCTGCTTACAGCAGGCGACACAATAAACTTCTTTAATGAGATTTTCAGTATTCATTGAAAAAATATATAATGACAATTATTTTCTTTTCATTATCTACATCGGCTCTTTCAATGAAATTCTTGATATAATTTGATATTCTGTTATGGTTAAAACATTGTAATGAAAAACCAATACAACCAGTTTCAAAACTGTTAAACCACCTGATAATACAGAAAATATAAATTCTATAACTTTGAATAATTTACTCAACATAAAACATATATGGAAAGAAGGCTTTTGCAACCTTACAAAAAGATATATAAATAATTCCATGAAAATTATACAGAACTGAGAAATGTGCAGAACTCTGTCTTGGTGTGTCTTGATGTGCATTTTCTTGGTGTGTCGTGATGTGCATTTGTACCAATAGGTGGTGCATTATTCAATTTATCATCTATGATAAAGTCAGAGATTAAGGTGAACCCAAACATCATTCCAATATGGCTTGCTTGAATTTTCCCCCCAGCTCTTTTGTTCTAGCAGGGGATCTGATTTGGATCACCCAAGCAATCTCATCAAAACTAGAACAAAGAATAAATTTAAGAAACAAAATGTTTCTGACAATTTTAATCCATTTTCAATCACTGCATTCTTGACCTTTACCTCACTTCTCTTGCATCAAAAGGGTATTCCCTTCCAGGTACAAAAAAAATAATCAAAGCTCCTTTATATTTGGAGATGAAAAGTCCAAAATCCAATTTTTCTGAATTGTTCAACCTTTTTTTGTCACTGTGATCAATGTGACCTTGACCTTTGTTCAAATATCTCTAGGATCAATAGTGGGATCTTTCTTTCTAACTTCTCAAATGCATCTCAATCAAATGTAATTTTGGAATCAAATGTAATTTTTGTAAGTTAATGTCCAGAAAACAATACTTTCTAAAATGTTCCATCCATCTGTAGTCAATGTGACCTTGACCTTTGACATAATTTCTCTAAAATCAGTAAGGTATCTCCTTTTTCTAGTATCCAACAATAAAATCACAATTTCAATTGAATCAGATATAAACTGATCAAGTTTTCAACCGGAAACCAACTGTTGATGTGGTCCATCTGTCCATACTAATGAACCAATCACCAAGTTCAATTTTATCTCAACTTCTGGCTTGTGCTATACCAATTATTTGTGTTGAAAACTCAGTGGCAAACACAATGCATCAAATATTCACACCATAACTTACTCAGACATGGAATACACACTACAGAAAATGATTCAATGTGTATCAGTATAATGAAATGGGGTTTGTAACAATCCATGAATACAGAAATGTTAAAACTTACCACTTGCTTTACATAATTCTTCAACTAATCTGAGTTCATGATTATCTGAACAGCACAACAATCGCAAATGCACAAGGCTCATGAATGAATTACAGCTTTTTCAATCATGTGTTGAATATTTTCGATAATCATAATCTTTCATTAGGTAATGTTTTTATTACACAGATCTAACAATTTGAGATTAATCTATAAACTTTTTTTACTTTTATTTCTTCTGTAAATCCACAGAGGTGTTTACTTTAACATCTATTGTTATATAATATTATCGAAAATAATTTTACAGTAAATTATCACTTTTTCGACTGGAAATTTCAATTTTTCACTGCTATATAATTATATTAATAATAATAATAATAATAATAACAATAATAATTTTATTATAAAAAAAAACAAAAACAAAAATTATTTTTCAACAATAATTCCATTCCTATTGCAAAGTAGTCAAAAAATTGATTCTGTTTTGTGTGTTATTAGCAAAAGTTTCAACTTCAGCCAAATATTTTGAAAAAAAAATACTTGCTTTCAACTACAACTTATGAAAACTTGGGAAAATGAACATATTGTAACTATAAGAATTAAAAGATCTATAAAACACATCTCAAACCAAACCAATCACAACAAATGGTATTTGAGCTACAGGTGTTATCTTCATATTGAAACCAATCACAACAAATGGTATTTGAGCTACAGATGTTATCTTCATATTGAAACTTTGGTGTAACTCAAACATGGTGCCAAATATCAATTACAATGTAATATTACTGCTTGTTGTTTCATTGCACTATTCATAAAATAGTAAGGGTGCATTACATGATACCCTGACATGTCTCACAACATTTCCCAGTTCAAGTGGCATAACTCCAGAACCCCTTGGACCTCTTAACCAAAATTCAAACTTGGCCTGAGTTTTGTGGTAATTGGTAATCAACTTACATACCAAGACTGTATGATAACTCGTTCTCAAGTTATCAGTCCGAAACCTTCAAGGGACGGGCAGAAGGACTGACAGACTGACACACTACTGAGGGCATCACATAATCCTCGCCACTACATGTGGCGGGGCATTAAAATCAATATTTGCAAATACTGCTCTTTTTGGAACTTCTTGAAAAAAATGTTTTGTTCTAAATATTCTAGAAAAATAAATTTATATACCATCAAAGCCTAAAATATGACTAGTTGTTAATTTGTATGCAAAACACTTAATAAGCCTAAACTGTTATCAGAGTACAGAAATATATGACATTTCTGGTGTTTTTTTATAATTATAGATTTATAGCTTAATAACATTTAATCAATCAAAAGCTACAATCACATAGTATACTGACATTATAAACTTATTGAGTTTTATCCATTATTACTTACCTACTACTCTTGACAGACTGACTTGTGTTTTCTTTGGATAGTGTAGGCAAACTAGCTTTAGAAGCTTTTTTCCTTGAAGCTCTCATTTTAGATCTAGAAGAACTTCTGCTAGAAGCCCTACTTTCTGATCTCATTTCACTCTCAGTTTTGTCATCCTCCTTGTCTGAAACAAATCAAGTAATTTCTATGTCATTGTATTTTTTTTTCCAGAATAAAAGTCAAACCAGAAGATGTTTCTGAAATGTAAACTACACATCAAGAGCTAAATCTATATGACTTTGTCTCCTTTTTAACCCCTCAAATCAGAAGGTCCACAACTGTAAATTGGCAGAGGATTATATAGAGAGCTGGTAATGTCAAAATTGATTGATTTGCCAAATGGAAAAATGCTGTTTTTACCCTGTGTGTAATTGCTCCTATAATTGGAACATTTCTGTACTTCAGAATCATTTTATTATACATTTATGTTATCCAGCAAAACTTTCAGAATTTTTTCCCCTTTTCCCACTTTAGTTTTTTTTCTCCCCCTTACTCTCTGCTTAGATTTCAGACATTTTTACTTTTGGTTTTCTTAACTCATTGTTGTTATTTGTGGAAACACTATTATAATAATAAGCAGTAAATGCTACAAAACAGACCTTAAAGGTTCAAAATTGAGATGTATGGAGAGTCATTGTGGACATTTATAGTCTTCAATAATACGGCACCTATATGTATGTCACTTGGAATTAATACAGTGATTAGTTTAAATATAGAATGTATCTTTCTAAGTCGTTTGTTATCATAGTTCTATTGTCAAAGGGTTAAATTTTATTAATTTTATAAAGATAGAGAAAAATAAGAGTTACAATAAAGATTAAACTATTAGCATGCATGATATATTAACTAATTGAGAGATACATAAAAATATGTATTGATATATATTTATGAACATGCTTATTTTGATATAAATATATTTTAAATACTTAATTTCTTAATAAATGCAAGTGAAATACAATAAGCAATTTAATATGTTCAATATTGTAACATTAGCTACCAGATTATGTCATGTGTAAAGCATTAGGAAAATGAAATTTAAATGACCAATATTAAGCATACAGTAAAAATAAATAATATTGCAATAATAGTAATATTTCATGCTAAGCCTTTTTTTACATCTGTAGTAAATGCCAGCATTATAAGTTTGTGTGTAACTTACCCTTTACTATGCCCTCTGTTGTGATTAAGACAGAAAACTTATACATGATAAAATCAAATATGGTAAACACAACTGTACTGTTCTAAAACTACTTATACATTGTAATATGCTGCAACAAATACAACCACAGATTTCCCTAGAACTGCCCTAAGACTGTTCACAATGTAGCAACAAACCCTAATACTGCCTTATTTTTTTTAGTGTATGACTTGGATCTGAATTTAAAACAAAAAGGGTTCCTTAAGTGAATGTAAAACAGGTATCTATACTAGACATGATGTCAAGACACAACAATATCCCTTGATCTTTGACAAAGAAAATTAATACATAAAATTAAACTATATCTAGAAAAATTATTTAGTAGAAGATAAAACAAGAGTGGACCCTAAAAGATGTCTCGCCCATCCCTGCTTGTCACTAAAACAGTCATGTACTACTCAAGAGCAACCTACAATCCAAATATTTTACCGTAACTATTCTAATCAGAAAAACTTAACTATGTTCACTAGACCATGAAATTGAGGTCAAGGACAAAAGCCATATGGCAGACTGACATGTACTTACCAAGACCAAGCTATATACCAAATATCATTGACCTATAGCTTGTAGTTAGTGAGAAACAGACTTAAGCAAAAAAAACGTAACCTGGTCACTGGACCATGAAATTGAGGTCAAGGTCAAAAGCCATATGGCAGACTGATATGTACTAACCAAGACCAAGCTATATACCAAATATCATTGACCTAAAGCTTGTAGTTATTGAGAAACAGACTTAAGCAAAAAAAAACTTAACCGGGTCAGTGGACCATAAAATTGAGGTCAAGGTCAAAAGCCATATGGCAGACTGACATGTACTAACCAAGACCAAGCTATATACCAAATATCACTGACTTCTAGCATGTAGTTATTGAGAAATGGACTTAAGCAAAAAAATTTAACCTGGTCACTGGACCGCGAAATCAAGGTCAAGGTCACATGATTTTGGATCCGACAGATAGGGTTCGCCGTAAGCTACCTATGGACCAAATATAAAGTTCCTACATCAAAGGCTTCTATATATAAACTTGAGTTTACGCTGTCGTGGCCGTCATACTTTGCACGCCTACGTCTCGCTTTCCGCGACGAAAGAGTAAAAAATAGTTGGTCTAACTGACAATGAAATTATTCTATCCTAGCAGAAACTTTATTATGTATAGGATAATTATTTCATTTTCAAGCAATCTTTTATACTATCAAAAAGCTAGTGTAATTTATTGTCAAAAACAGAATAAAGTGTCTGATTTTTAAAAACTAATAAAATGCATTCAATTGTTCTATCTTTTACACTGTTCAGATTTCACTGAATTATTGTTCGATTTGTTAAAGTACCGCTAGTTGTACATAAAGTAAAAACAACAAAATACATAAAATCAAAAACTACACAGAAATTTCTTCAGCATACAAATACATGTTCAAGATATCAACAGATGAGTAAAGACGTTATCTTTGTAAAGATTATTGGAATTTATTCAAGATAAACAACCAAATTAAAGATATACTTTGTGCTTTTTACTAGATTGTCTGATTGACTTGGGTTTAACACTAGTTGAAGCAATAGTTCAGCTTAAGTGTTGATGTTAAAATAACTGCATGGAAGAATGTACTTGAAATTTTAATATACCTGAACAAGGGTTGGACTATCTACAGGCCCTACAACTACCTGTCTCTGGATATACCGGTAGATTTAAAACAGGCAAAACTTACTAGTCAACAAACAATCAAAGAGCTGGTCATGTCAAAAGGGATAGTTTTCACAGTAGATGGGTGAAAAGTGAGATATTTTTTTTTAAAAGTTGTTGAATTTGATAAAAAAAAATTTCCCATTATCATTTTTACATATATCTATCTCGTCTCATTTCTATTTACATCAATTTTTCATCTAAATAAAAATAAATGTACTTTCACACAAATATCTACAACAAAACACATTTAAATACCTTTAGATTTCCATCTCGCACGGAAACGCTTTGCCACGGCTAGAAAATGATATTTATTTAATATCCAACTCTCATTTGTTAAAGACATGTAAGTTTTAGAAATACTGAAAATCATCTT
>MJUU01015191.1:13304-31226 GCA_002080025.1 Modiolus philippinarum | reverse complement strand
GCTTGTAGTTATTGAGAAACAGACTTAAGCAAAAAAAAACTTAACCTGGTCACTGGACCATGAAATTGAGGTCAAGGTCAAAAGCCATATGGCATACTGACATGTACTAACCAAGACCAGGCTATATACCAAATATCATTGACCTATAGTTTGTAGTTATTGTGAAACAGACTTAAGCAAAAAAAACTTAACCGGGTCACTGGACCATGAAATTGGGGTCAAGGTCAAAAGCCATATGGCAGACTGACATGTACTAACCAAGACCAAACTATATACCAAATATCATTGACTTCTAGCTTGAAGTTATTCAGAAATGGACTTAAGCAAAAAAACTTAACCTGGTCACTGGACCGCGAAATATAGGTCAAGGTCACATGATTTTGGGTCCGACAGATAGGGTTCGCCGTAAGCTACCTATGGACCAAATATAAAGTTCCCACATCAAAGGCTTCTATATAAAAACTTGAGTTTACGCTGCCGTCACCGTCATACTTTGCACGCCTATGTCTCGCTTTCCGCGACGAAAGAGACAAAAACAGTTGGTCTTACTGACAATGAAATTATTCTATCCTAGCAGAAACTTTATTATGATTATGTTAGGATTAATATTTCATTTTCAAGCAATCTTTAATACTATCAAAAAGCTAGTGTAATTTATTGGCAAAAACAGAATAAAGTGTCTGATTTTTAAAAACTAATAAAATGCATTCAATTGTTCTATCTTTTATACTATTCAGATGTCACTGAATTACTTAAAGTACCGCTAGTTGTACATAAAGTAAAAACAACAAAATACATAAAATCAAAAACTACACGGAAATTTCTTCAGCATAAAAATACATGTTCAAGATATCAACAGATGAGTAAAGACTTTATCTTTGTAAAGATTATTGGAATTTATTCAAGATAAACAACCAAATTAAGGGTATACTTTGTGCTTTTTACTAGATTGTCTGATTGACTTGGGTTTAACACTAGTTGAAGCAATAGTTCAGCTTAAGTGTTGACGTTAAAATAACTGCATGGAAGAATGTACTTGAAATTTTAATATACCTGAACAAGGGTTTGACTATCTACAGGCCCTTCAACTACCTGTCTCTGGATATACTGGTAGATTTAAAACAGGCAAAAATTACTAGTCAACAAACAATCAAAGAGTTGGTCATGTCAAAAGGGATAGTTTTCACAGTAGAAGGGTGAATAGTGAAATTTTTTTTTTTAAAGTTGTTGAATTTGATTTAAAAAAATAAATAAATAAATAAAAAATAAAAAATCCCATTATTATTTTTACATATATCTATCTTGTCTCATTTCTATTTACATAAATTTTTCATCTAAATAAAAATAAATGTACTTTCACACAAATTTCTACAACAAAACACAGTTAAATACCTTTAGATTTCCATCTGGCACGGAAACGTTTTGCCACGGCTAGAAAATGATATCTATTTAATATCCAACTCTCATTTGTTAAAGACATGTAAGTTTTAGAAATACTGAAAATCATCTTAATTCAAGTTAAACATATGGAAAACTAAAATCAAATTATGGTTTATAATTTCTAACAAACTTTTGATTTTTTTACCTTTCGTGCTTATTTTTTTAAAAGTACAATAATACAATAACATCAAAAATATTTTGTGCCACCATATTGATACAAACGTGATAATTTTCATTCTATAAACGTGAGAATTTATACCACTATAATGATAAAATTCATTGTACTACAAACTCCCTACATTTAACTATACAACACAAAACAAAGACATTTACCTTTCTCAGGTTTAGGATCTAACAAAAACAATATTAGTTGTCACAATTTAATTACATTTATTATTTTTTCTATTCAGAAATACAGATTGATAAAAGGACGATACTGGTCTCAATAAAACACACTTCTGTACCAACTTAAGCTACATTCTCTGTTGTCTTGTTTGTCATCTATCCATAAACATGTTAATTTTTATATTCAGTTGGTTTATACTATATATATAATAGTGACACTTTCTTGGAATCTTTTTAAATTTTAAGTTAAGGATGTTTATTGGGAAGAGAAAAAATATTCAGTGGAAGCAAAAAAGAAATGATTGGCACACTTGTGTATACAGTCAAAATTTGATGGCTAGAACACCCAAGGGACTGATGAAAACAGTTTGAGCAAAAGTGGAGCTCCAAAGTGGAGCTACCCAGGTCCAACTATATTTAAACTTCAATAAAGGGACCAGACATCCATGGTGTTCGTGCTAGTGCAGATCCAGCCATAGAAGTTCTACTGAATTATAGACTTCAAGTCTGTTGAGTAAATTTTTCAGTAATATACTTGGAAGCAGAGTAACAGAACAAAACTCAGGGGGTTTAAAATAATGTAGTATTGTTTTGGAAAGGCAAAATGTCCATTCCTTTGATACAGTATAGCTTAATTATTTATTTAGAAACAAATATTATGATTATGCAGCTGTTGGATCAACGAGTATGTATTTTACAAATGGATGAATACTTGTGTAAACAAATAACAACAACAACAATAATAACATTAAAAATTATCCAAAAATGAAAACAATTAAAATAAATGAACATGATTAAATTCATTTTGCATACTTACGAAATTTTTTGATAAATTTCCCTATTATTTTCCCTTGTAAGAAATCAAAAACTTAATAAGAGGAAATCATTTCAAGAATAGAGATGCCCCTGTCAGTCCTTAAATTGGCAGAAGTTATTTTTTTTACTGTTGATTGAATTTAAATTGTTTTAAAATCAAACAACAAATTACTTACTATAAAAATCAAAATATCCAACCCATCCATAATTATATAAACCAGAGACTCCGAGACTGATCTGACAAGATACTTCTTAGCAACTCCTATATACAAATGATTTAGACATTTCTACTTTCCAATGAGCTCAGTCTAAACATACGTAGCAATATAATATCTAAATCAAACTTAACTAATATCCATCTTGTATTCACTAGGATTTATAAAGTAATATTAAGATAGTTCTGAAGCTGAAATACCATTGAGTGCTATAGTAATATTTTGTTTTAAAGGTTGGTTAAATTTGCATCATTGATCAAAAATGATGTTTTTCTCATGGGTTCTAATGTAAAGCTATTTTATCCTCTTGCAGCCATTTTTTGTTAGATCCAACTTTTGTCGTTAAAACCTTTCATACATCATTCCAAGTAAATTTTGGTTAAATTTGCTTCAATAGTTTCAGAGCTGATGATGAAAATGATGTGTTTTTCATATGGTCCAATGCAAAACTATATTTCAACCTTCCACACATATTTTTTATCAGACTGAAACAAAATGAGCAATCCTTGTAAAAGATCCCTTTTTCATTATTCTAATTAAGTTTGGTCAAATTGCTTCAGGGGTTTCAGAGTGAAGTTTAGTTCAATTACTTCCATAGTTTCAAAGCAAATGGTAAAAATGAAGGTCAAATATCAAGCTATTTTCCTTATTTGCCATGTTTTTTGTCTGAATAGAACAAAACAAGAGCTATCCCCTAATGGCAGCTGCCAGTAATACCCCGCTCATTGAACCCTGAATCAGTATGGTAAGTGCAAAATTAAGTGTGTGTGGACACAATACAGGTGTGAACACAATACAATTGTGGACACAATACAAGTGTGGACATAATACAAGCACTTACACAGTTGCAGAGAAAAATAAGATGTAAATAATGTGAGCAGGATGCAAGACATAAAGATGGGAAAAAAAACAAAGTCTGAAAATAGAAAGTAGTATAGCAAAATGGCTGAAAAAGGAAGATGCAGTATAGTACTCTAAACTGAAGCTCCATGATGTAGCTGTTATGTGCAGTTTCTTAGAAAAAAGCGACAAAAAAAGTCACAATTTGGAAAATGAAAGTTAAAAGGTACAAAGTCGGTAAACAGATAGTGGTAATTCTATATGGCTGAAAAGAGGAGGCAGAGTATAGGACTCCATACTGAAGCTCCATACCAAATATCAAAAGGCTGCCAAGTGTAATTGCTTAGAAAAATGTGACGAAAAAGTCACAAATTTGAAAATGAAAGTATAAAAGGCATAAAGTCGGTAAACAGGAAGTGGGGATCCAATATGGCCGAAAAGAGGAGGCACAGTATAAAACCCCATACTGATGCTCCATACCAAATATAAAGTGGTTGTCATGTGTGGTTGCTGAGAAAAATGCGACGAAAATATGCATGACGGACAGACAGAGTGACGGAATGACAGACCGACAGAGGTAAAACAGTATACCCCCTCCTTCGGAGCGGGGGTATAATAAGCAATGTTTGAAAGGGACCTTCAATACATCATTCCTTTAAGCTTGGTCGAGTTTGCCTCAGTTGGATCCGAGGTAAAAAAACAAACAGAAAATAGATGCCAAGTGATGGTAATGGCTCACAATGACACTTCAGGTCAGGTGAGCTTAAAAAAAAGGTACAACATACATCATATAAAATATTCTTGAATATATATTAAAATAGATTTATATTTATTAAATCATTTAATACCTGGATTTCCAAATCCTCCATGCTTCATCATAAAATCAAAGTAAGCAGTAAGAATATTACATAATGTCGTTATTGTGGAGAGGTCTGGTGCAGGGATAGGCTGGAAACGACTATATTTCTTTATAAACTTAAGTCCTTTCTCTATTGAGTAATCAAACAAGGCCCTTAGATGTTTCTTCCCACTATCTGGCATTTCCTTGGGTAACCTCTGTAACCAGGTCTTTACAGAAGGTTGCCATCCTAGGTCAACAGGGTCCTAAAACAAAAGTATGCGGCTTAAGCATAATATCTTGTAAATTTTCAATACAAAAAGCATGTTGACAGTCAAATTGAACTCTGACATCATTGGACCATAACAACATTTAAGGAAACAAAATCAAATGGAATCTGTTGTTCACCTAGATATACACATAAAAACAACTTTTTATCAATATGCAAAGGTCTTATGGAAAAGGCATTTAAAAACTGTAATAATTAATATATCTTTAAAAATAAACTGAGGTACAGGGCCAATTACTTTGCATAAAGTCATCCAGCTGTAACCAAATTCAATCATGATTTGTTACTCACTTAGATACATTAATATAACAAATATCAAATCAATATGTTACAATGAAAAAAATTTCTAAAAAATTTAATCAAGAATCCAAGAACTATAACTCTGCACAAGATCTTTCCACTTGTAACAAAATTTTAACTTGATCTGAAAGTTATATGAATAACCATATATACCAAATATCAAATATATATTTTGAGGTATTACAACTGCAGTGACTAACTAGAAGTACTTTGGTCTGCTGGGCCACAAATGAATACCTCCGCTTCCAAAGTGTAATACAACTTTAAACAGTTGTCCAGACCAAATTTGAAATCACCCTCACTCATACAAGAAAACAGGAAGTTGCAATACAGCATTAGTTTAGTTAGAGTTAAACATCAAAGAATCAGTAAACAGGAAGTGCATGCACAACAGACCTGTAAATGGCTTACACATTACAACTCATTATCATAACGCTCCAGTCCAACATTGAAATGATTCCCACCTATACAAGCCAAATAAACTGTGACGAAAAATTATCATCCACAAATGGTTATTGTAAAAAAACTTCAACATATTGGCAAACAGGAAGTGGTAATACGGAAGACCTCAAAATAGCTTACACCTTGCAACTCATTATTATAAAGCTTCAGACCAAATTTGAAATCATTCCCTACCAGACAATTCAAGTAAACTGCGACAAAAATTTCACATCCATAGTGTGTTATAGTAAAATTTCAACATATCTGCAAACAGGAAGTAGCAACTAGGCAGACCCGAAAAAAGCTTACACGTTACAACTCATCATAATCAAGCTTCTGACCAAATATGAAATCATTCCAACAAATACAAGCTGAGAAAACTGTGACGAAAATTTCTCATCCATAGTGTTTTATAGTAAAACTTAAACATATCGGCAAACAGGAAGTAGCAATACGACAGAACCGAAATGGACATGGCCATCACTATATACCCGCCGCTTTTTCAAAGCGGGGGTATAATAAAAAGTATGGATGGTTAGATATAATACATTACTATCATACTAATCCATCTAAATATTGTTGGAATCAAGAATCTTACGGATACATTGATAAAATTTGAATCATTTCATTGTAAAATCCAAACCCATTAACAAGACAAATTATTTAAAACTTACCATATATACCATGGCACATCTACTGATTGTGGCTGGACTGGCTTGTGTAAGGTTATCTACCTCAAATATAAGTCTCATCCCGGAAGCTAAGTGTATTCTCTGTCCATTAGCTAAACAGAGAACTTTGGAATCATCTAGTACAGTGTTTAAATTTTCTACCCATAGAGTATCTACAGGTCCATCCAATACCAGCCATTTCCATTCTATGTTCATCATCTGATCTTTCTTTTCCTCTTCAGCATCACTTTCAGTTTCTGCCTCCTTCACCTGTAAACATGACATATCATTTAAATTTGTCTTCAAACACCTTCAATGAAAGAGTGGGATTCAATAATTTATGTAATTCACTTTGAGATATTTATGTATAAGAGGTCTGATCATTTTACCAAATACAGGGTGTCAAGCCATTTTCGGTCTAAAAATATAGGATTATAGTAATTTTTTTCTAAGTTTATAGGGCAAATATAGGGATTTTACAGCAGCTTTAAAGGAATATATAGGGTTTTATTAAAGAAAATGTATAAAGTTTATTGGTTCTAAATAAAAATATAGTAAGCATTTTATCTTATTGGTTCTGGAATAATTATTATTAATGTAAAAACAATGACAAAATCCTTTCAGATGTAGAGAGTTGTCATTCCTATAGATTGTTCTTACATACCGGTAATCGTTCAGTTTTTTAATAATCTGTAGAAATATATCCTGACATTAGCTGGATTTGCCCTTTTTCTTGATTCAACAAATCAGTAAATCTATAGCAAGAAGTTTGTGTAACCCTATTTTTGTTGATTTCTTCAAAAGTCATTTTTTATTAGTTATTGTAAATTAAATCAGTAAAAAAATCAGTAACATGATCGAAAATCTTGTGTAAAACTGATGAAATACAAGAGCAATAATATGAGTTTATTAGAGTTCATTGAGCAATTGGTGTTTATATGTGTTTGGGTATCTGCCATAAAAATCAATTTTGGTCTTGAACCATACTACATGTACTTGATACACTTGCCGAATACATTAATTTTATAAGCAAGCCACACTAAAAGTGACAATCATCAGATGCAGCCAGTAAATATTATTGATACTGAGATGTGCTAAAAATAATTTTAAGAAGTTAATAGAGATTATTATTTCAGATTCTTATAGTATTATTTTGCCAAAAATAACAGACATTTTTGAAAAATCTTAAGGTATGAGTGTATCGGTAAGCATGGCTTAAGTTTTATTACCCTGGCTACACCTGAAAGATGGTACAACTAAGATGTACAATGCCTGAAACAGAAAAAAAAAAACTTGAAAAAAACTCCCTTTTAAATGATAAGAACATTCAAATATATGTTTTTACCATTCTTGAAAATAGGGTTGTAATTTTTTTTTTTTTTTTTTTTTTGATATATAGGGCTTTATAGGGATTTTAGAGACTTATAGGGAAAATATAGGAATGTTCATATTTATAGGAAAATATAGGAAAAAATAGGGACTTGACACCCTGCAATTAGTCTAGCCATCATTCACAAGTATTTTTCTGGTTTTAGATTTGGATTACTTTTATGTCATATATTTTTTTCTTATAACGATTTTTACATTCATCCATTTTATATCATTCAAAAAGCTAAGCAAGGATTAAGATCTCACAATACATATTTTATTCTTCCACAATTTTGTATGTCTGTATCAAGACAAAAACCTTTAGAAAGTAAGAATCTGATTCTAGGGGAAGTGAAAGACAAATGAATTTCTGGTCTCAGACGAAGCTCACACTTTCACTGGTGTTTCATTCTATTTCTCACTGTATTCTCATTAAATATACTTAAATACACTGAAGTTGACATTCGTCCGTTTACAAAAGGGGATACATCCCTTTTTATAATGCCATAAAATCTGGAATGTATACCCAAGTGCACCATAATTTTAAAGACAATTTCCTGTGAAGATTTACTTCAAATGACAACTTAACTCCATATTTCACTGAGTAAATACACTTGTGATCATTAGTGAAAACAGATGCAGACCATAGGCCCTAATGTGAAAAACACAATTCAATGTGATATTAGCTAGTAAACTGCAAGTAATTCTGTCTTGCACTAATGTAAGACAAGGAAATCTCACACCGCTAAAGATAGGATCTACAAAATGTGGATTTCTATTCACTGTTGATGACTTGTGATGATCTGAATGTAGAATATATTCTGTGTAACATTTGTTATACCACCAGTAAACACACTTACAGCAGGTGTAGACAGAGCTGTTAAACGTGATACTGGTCTGGTGGAAGTTCCTTCATCTGCTTTAGTAAGGGTTGGATCAGTAGAAAAACGTCGTGTCGCAGATCCTATCAATCCATCATGCCATTCAAATGTGTTGGGATCTGTTTCACCATACAACTCTCCTAACTTGACACATTTTGGATTTACTTGGAATACCTCTACATGGCCTTTCTTTGCTCTGTTGTGCTAAAATATATCAAAATACATCTCTGTAACAAACACATCTTATGTTTGTAAATTCAACAGATCTGTTTCCTGAATCATACAACTGAGTTCCACAAATATATCTTTATAGCTTAAAAAAGTCTGTTAAAGAATATAAAATTTATAAATATCTTATTGTTCAATCATCCCCAATTTTAAATGGCATGTGACATTTCCTAACTTTATCACATATTTACCTGTAAATTGTACCATTCTGCATGTGTAATAATCGGACGAGTATCTGATTGATATCCGTGTCTGGGGTAGATAATTGTTATCTACCCTATTTTGATGACATCATTTCGCAACATAAACAAAATATGACTGAAGCCGAAGCTTGTTCTCAGTTCAGAAGTGTTCCTGAAAATGAAATGAAAACTCAAAAGGGAGAATAAAATGTGATGTGGAAACTTCAGACTGTAGATGAACTCGGTAAACTTCATTTCTTGAAGTAAAGATACAGTATTGACACTAGCTACAGTTTTATTTTGTTATTGTTAGCAAGATTCTTTTCAACTGTTAGAACTAATAAAAAATGCACATTTTGAACCCAACTCAATCCGATCAATTCAAGCCTCTCTCAACAGATACATTCAATGGCAGTGACAACATGCCATAACTTATTGAAACAGTTGAAATTTACCTGTGCATTTATTTTCAGAAACACTTCCAACCGAGAACTAACCTCTTTGTTACAAATCAGTTTTCTGATGATGAATTTACAAATATTAATTTCGACCAGATTATCTCACATGTTCACCGTTGGATCCAGCTTTTGAAAAGGGGGTTCCTATTACAAGAAAAAAAGGAGTTTGAGTTGTTTTCTTTCTTTCTTTTTTTGTCAATTTTGCCTGAATTTTGGCCAAAATTTTTAAAACAAAATGAATATGTTAACTTGCATCCTTCCTCTGTCAGATATGTAATGAACAGATTATTACATATCTATTCCGATATCTTCCCTGATATCAGTCCTCTACCAATATCTGCCCTCCACTGCTGCATTTGGCAGATATCAGGTCTCGGACTGATATCAGGGCAGATATCAGAATAGACATGTAATAATCCATACTTATTTTTCCAATAATTAATTTGGGGCAGATCTTGATTTCTTTTTCATTTCCACCAATCTCATTTTTTAATTTGTAGTACTGATCCTTTTATATAAAAGATAAACATAAATAATACATAAAAGAAAACTGAAGGAATTGTTTCAATTTGAATATATCAAAATGAGAAAATATAAAATGTCTGCCGCACTACACATGCAAGCAGGGGAAGCCAATTTTTTACCAGTACCAGAATGGGATTAACACAATTAAAAGGTAAAGGATGTTTAGCCTACAAGTACAAAGCAAGAATATATTTGTAGTTTTGTATTTTGATATTGTTTTCTTTTAAAATGAACTTTCTAACTACTATGCTTGAAATCTCTTTTCACCTCCCCATGGTCAGTGCTATGTACCAATTATGTACATGTAAGGCATGGAAATTTATACAATAATTGGTAGAGGGAAGAGGCTGCTATATTGATAAATAAAATAGATATTCATTTGTTATCTACCTGTAAGAGTTGGTGCAAATAAAATGAGGATGGGCTGAATTCAAACTGTCAATCCTTAAGCTACTTATCTTAAAATTAAGACAATTTAGGAGAGTTCATCTATTATTGAACCAGAGGCTCCCAGGAGCCTGTATCACTCCCCTGGCTTTCAGTTGCCACAATCCAGGTAACCTTGTAAGTATACAGTTGATCTTCAGTTTCTCAAACTTTCGTAGCTCAAACACCTCCAATATCTTGAACTGTTTTTAAAGTCTGATCATGTTTTACTATATTTCTTTGGCCAGAAACAGCTCAAACACCTCCAATATCTTGAACTGTTTTTTAAAGTCTGATCATGTTTTACTATATTTCTTTGTTGGGCTTTTTTGACAAAAAACGTTCTTGCTAACAGTGATTTTATTAGCAGCCGGGAACCGGAGAATTTCACCAGCTATTTCATCAAAATCCCTGGCTATCAAAATTTCATGGTTTTCTTTAAATTTCATAAGTTTTTATTTATTTTGTATCGCCTAACAAAAACATGGTCAAAATGGAACGTGATGCTTACTCTAGAATTTCGTCCCATTAAAGCGTTTGGAAGATTGTTATTTACTCTGGCCATCGGTTAGTTCGCCCCATTTATCAATATCGCCACTACGCTGGTTCCCAGTTGAATACTCACTACTGTCTCAGTTTACGTTCCAGATTTACTTGAAAGTACAAAGGGACGCAATTATAGGTTCGAGATTAAAATTGCTGACGATAACCATACCATATGGCCATAGCAAAGGTCAGTGATGAAAAATGAAGCGATCCGCGACAACGCTCAATATTGGACTTATGTCCAAAAAAATGAAAAAGTAGGAATATGAAACGACAGTTTTTTTTGTTTTTTTTTAATATTTTCTACACCTCACCATGGTGTCGGTAAAACTAAATTGTGTTTTTTTTTTTTCGATGGAAAGAGTTAATATTTTCTTGACTATTATGCAGACCAATGAAAAAATCATTATTTTTTTATGACTGTTTCTCAACAAACTTTCTAAAAGCAGAATTTGAAAATTATTTTGAATTCCAGTACCCCCTCAGTCATTTCAGTATGAAGTTAAGATAATTGGTGCCTTGTTTATTGAACTGATTTTGTGATTGATGTACCCACAGCAACAACGTTTCAGGGCATTATCATGAATACACAATCAGTTTTTGCTTTTTTCTAGAAAATGATTCAAAACACTGAAAACTGTATCATCAACATCTTTTATTCTATAAATATGACTTTTAGTATACTAGTAAAATAAAGTGATTCTAGAATATTGGTCCACACAGTACATGATGTCACACCATGACTGCATGTCACCACAAATTGCACCTGAAATAAAAACCAGAGACTCCCAGGAGCCTGTATCGCTCACCTGGCTTTCAGTTGCCACAATCAAGGTAACATTGTAAGTTATACAGTTGATCTTCAGTTTCTCAAACTTTCGTAGCTCAAACACCTCCAATATCCTGAACTGTTTTTAAAGTCTGATCATGTTTTACTATATTTCTTTGTTGGGCTTTTTTGACAAAAAACATTCTTGCTAAGGACCACTTTAGACACCAGTTTTGAAGTCGAAACGTCATTTGGTAAATGGCAGTCAACAAACAATTTTCAACACCGGTTTTGAAGTCGCAACATCAATATCTATTTGGAAACCAAATTTCATTGAAATCGAACAATGTTGAATTTTCCCGCCTTTTTTGGCAGCCATTTTGAAAATGGTGGTCAACAAACAATTTTCCACACCGGTTTTGAAGTCGCAACATCAATATCTTTTTGGAAATCAAATTTCATTGAAATCTGAAAATGTCGAATTTCCCCGCCTTTTTTTGGCGGCCATTTTGAAAATGGCAGTCAGCCAATAATTTTCAACATCAGTTTTGAAGTCGCCACAGTATTGCAAACATTTTATCATTTTACACTTAACCTTCATCTTCTATAGTTTTGGAAATAAAAGATGAAAAATATGAAAATTTTGAAAATTCTGTGAAAAAAGGGCAATAACTCCTACAAGGATTTTTGGATTATCTTCAAAATTTCAGGATGGGTAGATCTTGACATGCTGAACATTTTTGCAGTTTAAAGTTGACTTCTATCTCTTATACTTTTTCTGATAAAAAATTAATAAAGTTAAAATTTTGCGAATTTTACAGAAAAAGGGCAATAACTCCAAGACAGGTTTTTGGATTTTCTTCGAAATTGCAGGGCAGGTAGATCTTGCTATGCTGATCACTTTTACCCTGTCAGATTTTTTATATCTGTAATGGTTTTTCAGTTATTTGCAAAAAACAGCAATTTACCCCTATGTTCTATTTTTAGTTACAGCAGCCATGTTGTTTGGTCTTCGGACTAATTGAACAAAATTTTTAAACTGCATACCTTGGTGATGTTTCAGGCCAAGTTTTGTTACAATTGGCTCAGCAGTTTCAGAGGAGAAGATTTTTGAAATTGTTGACGGACAGACAGACAGACGGCAGACGACGGACACAAAGTGATGGCAAAAGCTCACGTGGCCTTTTAGGCCAGGTGAGCTAACAAATATAAAGATTGTTTAAAATGTATCAAAATTTGTGAATCAAAGTTGTTAACAAAGAAAAAAGGAGTTATTGGTGGCAGGAGAAGCCACAATTTGGGTTCAAATTTCCCCAAATCCATTTTCGGCAGGGGGGGGTGTTTGCCCCCCTGGACCCAGACCCCCGGCCGTATATTCTTTCTCCCCCTATTCTAATTCCTACTGAAACCACTGGCTAAGGACCACTTTCGACACCAGTTTGGAAGTCAACATCATTTTGTAAATGGCAGTCAACAAACAATTTTCAACATTGATTTTGAAGTCGCAACATCTTCTATAGTTTGGAAATAAAAGATGAAAAATACGAAAATTTTAAAAATTCGGTGAATAACTCCTACAAGGGTTTATGGACTTTCTTCAAAATTTCAGGGTGGGTAGATCTTGATATGCTGACCATATTTGCAAGTTACACTTTTTGAAATACAAAATAAAAAAAAAATGCAAAAATTTTGAAAATTTAACGGAAAAGGGGCTATAACTCCGAGATAGGTTTTCAGATTTTCTTCAAAATTGCACAGTGGGTAGATCTCATCATGCTGATCATTTTTACCCATGTTTTCGAGTTATTAGCTAAAAACTGCAATTTACCCCCTATGTTCTATTTAGCCACAGCAGCCATGTTGGTTTTCCGATCTGCACCAAAATCACAAATTTTAGTCTCCTCATGCCAAGGAAAATTTGTTTCAAGTTTGGTTTCATTTGACCCAGTGGTTTCAGAGAAAAAAATTAAAATGTAAAAGTTTACGGATGGACGACGGACGATGGACGGATGCCAAGTGATGGCAAAAGCTCAAATGGCCTTTGGCCAGGTGAGCTAAAAAGCAATTTTTCCAAGTACTTACAACAAACTGTCCTTGTCTTTTACCAGACTCCGAGTCAGCTACTGATATTGTCGGGAGTAGGATTAAAGCTTTTTGTAGTATACTTCTTATTGTTGTTTTTCCACCACCTGTTGGACCTACTAACATTATTCCATGTCTAACCATAATTTGGTTATAAAACTGCTTAATTTTATCCACCTGATTACTCCATGATTGGAATCCAAGGTCTCTGATTGATATATTGATTGCTCTCTGTAAAAATATTATCAAAAGGTTTTGGTATTATGTTCCATGGTTAATATTATCAAAAAAAATATTATCAAAAGGTTTTGGTATTATGTTCCATGGTTAACATTAATTACTACATTTAACAAATTATCTGTCTTGGATTGTGATGCTACCAGTGAAAACTAGAAGTGGGAGCAGTCACAAGCATCAGCTAATCCCCTCGCCGGCCGTCAACAAATAATAACCCTAATATAATCAAAATATGTAACTTATGTAGATCTCAGACATAACCCTTAATGCAAACTTTGATGGTACCATAAAATGTAGGTCAGAGTGATCCAATTATCATCTGAAGCAGCACCACTCCCCAAGACGCCTCCACTGACCAAAGATGATTAATATGCCACATGTTGTTCCTTAGATATGAACCATAACGCAAACTTTAAGACGAGTCATTGAAGCATAAAATGTATGTCGGAGTGACCCAATTATCATCTGAAGCAGCATCACTCCCAAAGACACATACACTGACCAAAGATGATTGATGTGCCACATACAGTTTTTCAGATATGAACCTAAACGCAAACTTTAACCGGAGTCATTGAAGCATAAAATGTAGGACAGAGTGACCATATTATCATCTAAAGCAGCACCACTCTCCAAGACAAATCCACTGACCAAAGATGATTGATGTGCCACATTTAGTTCCTCAGATATGAACCTTAACGCAAACTTTAACCAAGGTCATTGAAGCATAAAATGTAGGTCAGAGTGATCCAATTATCATCTGAAGCAGCATCACTCTCCAAGTCGCACCCACTGACCAAAGATGATTGATGTGCCACATGTAGTTCCTCAGATATGGACCTTAACACAAACTTTAACCAAGGTCATTGAAGCATAAAATGTAGGTCAGAGTGACCCAATTATCATCTGAAGCCCCATCACTCTCCAAGACGCATCCACTGACCAAAGATGATTGATGTGCCGCATGTAGTTCCTCAGATCTGAACCTTATTGAAACATTAACCGAGGTCATTGAAGCATAAAAAGTAGGTCAGAAAGACCCAATTATCATCTGAAGCCGCATCACTCTCCAAGACGCATCCACTGACCAAAAATGATTGATGTGCTGCATGTAGTTCCTCAGATCTGAACCTTAGTGCAAACTTTAACCGAGGTCATTGAAGCATAAAATGTAGGTCAGAGTGACCCAATTATCATCTGAAGCAGCATCACTCTCCAAGACGCATCCACTGACCAAAGATGATTGATGTGCCACATGTAGTTCCTCAGATATGAACTTTAACGCAAACTTTAACCTGAGGTGGGACGAACGGACAGACACTCGGACGGACGGGCGAGATGCAATATCCCCTCCCCAACTCCGTTGGGCGAGGGGATAATTAAAGTATTCCTCATTCCTCATGTATTTATTATTTTCTAATTTAGCATTGGGTGTGTATATGTGTGTGAGTTTGTGTGTTTATTCTTTTTTTTTCAACAGATGAATTGCATACATTATTCGTAATAAACTGCTTTTTTACAGGAAATCAAATTTACAAATTTAAGATACAATTTATCTAAAAAAAAAGATATAGACAATCATTAACTCAATTTTAATTCAGCACATTTTTTTTCTTTTACTAACAGATATCCTACACCTCACTTTAATAAATGACACAGCCTACAGCAAAAGAAAGAATGTAATACATGTACTTCTCATCTTAACTTTCACATGTATTCAGTGTTCAATTACCGACAAAAATATGTAATTGGTACTACCTCTAGGACTCCATAATCTCTATCAGGGGGCACATATCCTGGGAACAAATCATCTAAAATACTCTTGAACAATGGTACATCCTCAGCTAAAAACTTGGGTATGTTGGCATCTTGTAAAGAATGCATCAAAATGTAGGATTCATCATTCTCTGATAATTCTTTGGCAACATCATCTCTGAAACAGAAAGTGTGAATAACTGTATATCAAAATTAAATTTTATCTAGGACAAACTTGATCCATAAGTCATTCTGGCATTTATTTACTGTTAATGTACTTTTATTCGTGGACATCAATTTTCGTGGTTTTCAGAAATATTACTATTTCGTGGGTACTTAAATTAGTGGTTTCAAATTCTATGCATTTAAACTTAACGGGAAAAATACATTTCATTGGGATCTTAATTTCGTGGTTGAAGGGAACCACGAAATCCACGAAAATTGGAACCCCATGAACAATAGTACTTTCACAGTAATACAAAAAAAATGAAAGTATTTTGTTAGCTACAAGAATTTTGAAATTTTATTTATAAGTAGCAACAATATTTGAATTGCATTTATCCTGGATTTATATCAGATTTCTTGGATCATTAACATATTATATTTTCAATTCTTCAATGAATATACCTATTTTCCTCTAGTAACACCTATAAGAACATCTTCAAAACTCCTGTCTTTGTCTGGGTAATCAATTAATCAAGAGTTCTATAGAATTCTACTGTATATCAATTTGTACTGCCTGTAGGGGTTTACCTTGATACTCCAGTGATGTCAAATTGGTATACAATAGAATTCTATAGGATTTTGATTGTTTGATAATCAAATAAAAGACGGAGTTTTGGCAGAGTTTTTATAGGTGTTACTAGAGGAATATTGGTATGTTCATTGATGAATTGCAAATATGATATGTTAACAATCCAGGAAATCTGCCATAAAATCACCTATACGAATAAGGATAATCATTATTACATGGTTCTTTGAACAGAGGACTCACTATCAAAAGTTACAACTATTACAACTTACTTCAGTTGAGCATGTCGTCTGCCATGTCCAGCCATGACTAGAACTGATTTGATGGCTCTCATACCAAAGTCATAGTGATCCTGTTGTGAAAGTTGTTTACTAGCCAAGTTATAGAGCTGAACAATCTTCCTAGACAAAGATTTAGCTGCCCTAAATCCTTCAGAAAACAACATGATTTCTGCAATCAGGGCATAATCAGGTACCATCATGGCTACTTGTCTAAACAGTGTCTTCAAGTTGTCTGGTAACTCTACACGACCAGCATATCTGTCAAAGTTATAAAATACTTTCGTAATCTTACAGAACAAAATTCTTTTATTCCAAGATAGTGTCACTACTATTATAAATAAATGGGAAATGATAAATTATAACCATGATCATTATAATAAACAGTCAGAGATTTATAGCATCTAAAACCTGTGGAAGTGCAAGCCAAGTAAATATCAGACATATGAGATGATTAAAGTCCTAAAGAGGGTGTCTGACATTTTCTTGTTTTGAACTTTCACTGCTGTTTGATTTCATATTTCACTGAATTCCCTCTAAAATACCCCAAACAATTGCAGAAATCAAAGAACCTTAGTGAGCAAGCTCACATACCCCACGCCCCCACATATCCGATAATCCTGCATTATCTAAAAATTATCAAACATTGAAATCCAAGTAGTTTGCACATCTCTTACAGTTCCACATTCATCCTGTAAAACATCTTAAAAACTGTAGGAGGATTTATCCGAACAAATAATGTACCCTATATGCAATATAATGCATAAAAATGACAAAGTTCAACAATGTGTAGTTTTCTGAAAAAAATATCAAAAAGCAAAATCCAAGTAGCATGCACATCTTTGATATGTGAACAATCAACCTGCAAAATAATAACTTCCNAAACCAAACATGTTCATTAGACCATGAAAATGAGGTCAAGGGCTAAAGCCAAACAGCAGGATGTCATGTTCCATTTAAGACAAACCCAAATACCAAATATTATTGACCTTACATTAAAAGATACTGGGAAACTTAACATGATCACTAGACCGTGAAGTTGAGGTCAAAGACAAAAACCATATAGCAGACTGTCATGTACTACCCAAGACCAACCTATATACCAAATATCATTGACCTACCACTTATAGTTACTGAGAAAATGACCTAATCACTAAAACTTAACATGCTCACTAGACCGTGAAATTGAGGTCAAGGACAAAAGCCATATGACAGACTGTCATGTACTACCTAAGACCAACCTA